>BQNB010032537.1:0-34706 GCA_026074375.1 Tanacetum coccineum | reverse complement strand
AGAATGACGATCCGAAGAACAATGGGATACACGTCTCCATCTAAGTATACAAGCAGGAAAGGGTCCAACTCTCTCGGGTCTCTGCTCAGCAGGCTCGGACTCACTGTTCGCCTCCGATTCATCAGTATATAAGAAGGGTCAAACCAATGGTAACTCTGGTGCTACAGGTAAGGAATCCTTTGATGGATCAAAATTAGAAGAAGATGAATAATCTACCAAATCGCGCACTTCGGTAGGTGAGATAACAGAAATTGATCCCACCTTCAGTGCAACTAAGGGATCAACAGGTGCAATGGGAACCTAGCAGGAACCATGGAGATAACAAGGATACTGGTAGGAATAGTTCCAAAGAGAATTACTCGCGGGACATGAGAACCCACACTCTTATCGGATGAATCTGACGAAATAGAAATAACAGGAGCTACCATAACCTGTACAGGCAAAAGTTTATATAAATCTCTTTATATGAAACCATGTTAAGTGCGTGCAATGCCGAGAAGTAAGTATGATGCAAAATATGATATGGAAAAATGATGTATAAAGTAATTATGGCAATATAATATATAATTTTCACTTATGTATATATATGTATTCAACTGGTGTATTTTTATATGTATATAATATGTATTATTAATTTATATTAATTATATATTACTTTTTATATATTTATATTTTGATAAGAGGTATTTTTATTTGCAATTTTTAGGTTTTCATTTCACTTGAATTATATTTACTGTATAATTCATCTCCGATAAGATTAAAGCTTGATATTTTTTGTTTAAGCATATAGTTTGTATCGAAGATATTAGTTTTAATTTTAGTATGGCTCGGAAGATCGCTATATTACGTTTGAGTTAAGTAGATGTTGTTAAATTTTTGTTAATTAGTGTGAATTTGAAGTTGTTAAGGAGAATCCATCCTAATTTTTGACTTTATTTATGACGATATACTAATTATCGGGAAGGTAACTAAAATATGATGTTTGTAATGTAATTTTAATTTTATCAAGAAAAAGGGTATTTTATTATTAAGAGATCACCTGATATATTTTATGAATCAATTTTTTCTCAACCCGCGCCCCCCCCCTTTTTTATCGCGCATGGTGTAGCTGTTAGTTAATAATAACTTTTTTTATTTTTTGAATTTAAATTAATAGAACTGGTGATTAAGATATAAGTATTAATTTTCTTTCAAGATTAAATAAAAGATTTTTATTATATATTAACATCTAGTAGTTAAATTTTTTTTCTATACATGATTATTGCTATGCCAAATTTAGATCCTTAAGAAGAACTTATCCTAAAAGATAATAAATTTTTTCTAAAATTTTACTGCCAAAGTATTAAATAATTGTTTCTGTTTAAATCAGAAATAATTCTTCTGAAGATATTTTATGAATGGAAACTTTATTTTATTTTAGTAAGTACAGAAGTAAAATTATTATAATTTTTAGAAGTTTTTTTAAGTAAAAGTATTTGTTTCTTTTAAAATTTTATTAATTTTATTTTTAATCCCCCCTCCCTCTGCCCCATTAATAATTATCTTAGTATTTTTATTTTTGAAAATATTCCCCGCGTAGAAGGGTATTTTATTATTCTTTATTATACAAGTTAATAATAAAGTTTATTAAGAAATTTTCTCACCACTCAAGTTTTTAAAAAGGAAGATGATGTAAGTAATTCAAAAGTTCTGCTTAAAGTACGCTCAATTGCTAAGAAATGTAGGATTCCCCATATTGGTTAATTGACCCTACCTAATATAAGTCTGGTTCACTATAACCTTGGCTATAGATAACAATCTGTCACCTACCCAAATGGGGCTTAGTTATGCAATGCGTGTTAGAGGGATGACGTTCATAATAACCTATATCTACTCAGCTCCTCATCGACGTATAATTGCGCCTACTATGGTAAATGGTGTGTGATTAATTCATAACTCGTTTTGCTTTGATTTAAAACTAATAGTCTGGAAATCTCAAATATTTAATATATAATTTGATAATAGTTTTAGCTGAGCATTAAGAACAAATGCAGCGGAACCATAACATGTTTTTTTTAAGACAACGAGTATTGATAATTTAAGATAAATATTCTTGAAACACACCGACATGCATGCAAAAATCAATTAGCACCTCATGAATAATGCCAGCTAAGCATTGAGAAACATGCTTAAAATGTCTAACTTAAAGTGTGTATTATGGTTTGATTTTAGTAATAACGAGTGGACCACAAGATTCACGTCAGTTCGCATGCTATGGTCAGTTATAACAGATACAACTTCACATAAAAAGTATTTACTGTTGCGCTAAGCTCATGGCACCGAGGCTCAATTCAAAGAAGCATATTATATGCCAATCAAGAAATTAACTGCCCTAAAGTTATCTGACCAAGATCACCTAGTGAAATCCAACATGGTATATATCCGTTTGTTCATGTCTCCCAAATCTAGTAAGCACTACTTACCCGGATATGGATAATTAGTCCCAATAGATCTATTTACAACATTCGTGCTCACTTAACCAGTACGGTTGGTTAAGAAATTAAGGATTCATGATAGTTCGGGCATTAGTAGTCTATTCCCAACTTAGGCAACACGTAATCTGTCCATAACTTAAAAACAAGCAATGTTCTTACCCCAAAGTAGTAAAGTAGAAATAGTAAAACGTGAGGCTATGAACTTACCTTTAGCAAATGGTGAGATAAATATCAATGAAGAGATATAATGCCAAGAGGTCCTACTTGCGACCTAAATCAATGATGAGTCTTAAAAAGACGGAAAGTATACGAAACTTGTACTAATCGTTTATAAGAGAAAAATTCATCCGTGTGTGTTTGTGCTTTGGCTTAATTAACAAAACGTGACTAAATAAAATTATAGAGTTTTTCGTTAAGTTTCAGCGTTTAATCATTAATTACCATTTTTAGTAAGTTTCTATTTTAGGAAAGTTTTTAGTTTCAGGACGTTAATATCGTCCCCTATATTTGCTAAATCTATATTTCCATAAACGCATTAGAGAATCCTAAACGTTTTTAACTTCCATGCCAATCTTGCTAATATTCACTAAACTTATTATTTTTAGAAACCTTAACGCTTTCCCTAAAATATGTTAATGACTTTTCTAATGATCCTAATCAATATATATGTGATGCTATATGTTTCGCTAGTGTTTTAAAAGCTCAAAACATCCCGAAAGCGTTCGAAAACTCATTTTACTATTCACATCAGCACCTACATTAACTATTTTGCCGAAAAATGTTTCAAGTTTCATTTGGCTATAACTTGGCCGTTTTAAGTCTGATTTTTGTATACTATATATGAAAATCTATCTACTCAAATTGAGCTCTCCAAAACCTACCTTTACGCCTAATGAAAACATTACTAAGTCGACCAAAACCTCAAAACAATTTTGGATTAGCAACTATGTATTTCACAAACGCTTTCAAAAATTCCACCAAGCTTAACAATAGTGCCTAATCTAGCCTAATCTCCATTCATAACTAATCCACAACAAAACCATACCTAAAACTAACCTAATCCCTTCATTTCTATTATTGCATCTCACTTTTCAAATCACCTCACCGAAATCATAAAGTCATAAACATGTTAGTTCTATTTTTATAAAAGAAGTCAAGATGTTATTTCATTTCTTTTAGAAAAATTAACACAAACACCATATGACTTTATAGATCTATGTAAGAACATAAGTAAATAGTGAATGGAAGCAGAAATGAAAGAATAAGTTTCAAAGTAAGCTTACAAAATAAAGAACAAGCTTAAGAAATATGATAGAAGATGATGGAAGACTTGGATCTTGAAAAACCCTAAATAATAACCTAACTTTAATTTGTAGATCTTGAAATAAACCCTTGAATCAATGAACCAGTACTTGTAATCACCCTATATGAACCTAGTATACTTGGATCTTGCACTAAATCAAAGAAATGGAAACCCTAAGAAGGTGTTTGTTTGCCGTGAGCAAAGACAGGGATAAAGAGAGATGATAAATTTTAATGAGGCTAAGAAATGAAAAATGACCTAGTATGTGTGTTATAACATGGTATTTATAGGATAAGGGATGGTTTAATGTTTCTTGTTTTGTAGTATCAACCACAAGGACCAAGGGGTTCAATTTTTGGGACCATGGTTCTTATATTTAGTCTTAGGTTTGAATTTTGGTGAGTCAAAATGGAAGAGATCACATACACTAGTTTTTCATGCTTCCTTGTGCATGGTAATGAATCCATGAGAAGTCACTATCTTCCCCTTACATGAGCACATGTATAATAAAACAAGAAAGATGCCTTTGATTTAATTTCAAGACTTATGGTTGTTTTTGTTGGGTTTAGGCGTCCGAAATTAATAAGATGGGGAGGGTGAATGAAATATTTTACTTATAAACACAAGATGCACGATAACTAAAGTTTTCACGAAAAGATTACGGGTTTTCGGGTCTCCGTTTGCAAATACACCTGTCAAAATTGAGGTTCCCAGTGAACTTCCAAAAGTAAGTTTGGTAAACAAAAGTCTTAAAAAACTTAGATTTCATCTTGTTAGTTTTGACAAAGTGGTAAAAGTAAGAACCACGCCTGATGCTATCACTGAAGGGTCATGGGGCTTTGAACATACCAAAAAGATTTTTCTAACCGAAATAATTCCATGGCTAAATGTGTTAAAAGATTTTTTTTAAGAGTTTGATAAAGGTCTTCATGATGAAATTACTGAAGTACAAACTGTTTTCACCCAAATGGAAGCAGTTATGGAACAATGCTCGGTAGACAGGAAATGTTGTGAAATTCAACAAAAACAATTTTTGATTGAAAACGATCGACTCTTGGATAAAATCATATCTCAAGAAATTGTAAATATTGTGTTGAATTCTTATGCTATCATTTGTGATTCTGAGAAAAAAGAACGAGGATTTTGTAGATACATGTAACAAGTGTTTGGAACTTGAAGCTGAGTTTGTGAAAAAGAATAATGCTTATAATAAACTTTCAAAACGGTTTTTAAACATGGAACAACATTGCATTTCTCTTGAAGTTGCTATGCAACTAAATAAAGAAATTTTTCAAGAAGACAAATCAAGTGATAATCAAAATAATCCTGAAATTCAAGAATATTTTGAACAAAACGATTTGAAAGCTCAGCTACAAGCAAAGGACACTGTCATCAGCAAACTAAAGGAAAAAATTCATTCGTTGAGAGAAAATGTGAATCCCGCTAAATTGAAAAGGTCATTGATGAGATTGAAACAATAAACATTGAATTGGAGCATAGTGTTGCAAAACTTTGTCTGAAAATAAGAAGTTACACAAAGAAAAAGAGCATTTGAAAAAAGACTTACAAAGAACTTTATGATTCAATTAAACCGTCACGTGTTCATGCAAAAGAACAATGTGATTCTTTAATTGCTACTCTAAATTCTAAGTCGATGGAAAATGCGAATTTGAAAGCTCAAATTCAAGAAAAGGTTTTTGTTAACGCAACATTAAAAAATGAATTACGAAAACTTAAGGGAAAGACTGTCATTGACACTATTGTTTCAAAACCTCATGCCACTACTATTGCTTCAGCATTGTTCAAGCTTAATTTAGAACCATTAGCTCCGAAAGTCTTGAAAAACAAGGATGAACATCTAGAATATATTAAGCACTCTAGGGAACATACGGACATTCTTTAGGAAATAGTCAAAAGTGCTAGAGCATTAAGCCCTTTAGATAGTACCTTAGACTCAGCCTGTAAGAATGTTCAAAGAATTCAAGATGTGTTAGTCTATATTAGCAATACATGCCCTTGTCTAACAAGACCTAGTGAGAAATTAGTTGCAGTCACACCAAAGAACAAGGACAAGAAAGTTAGATTTGTTGACCCTATCACATCCTCAAGCAACACTAAAAAACAAGTTGATTCCCACAAACCAAAAGAATCTAACCAACCTTTGTTGCATTCTACAAGAGTAATCGGTACTACTGGTGCTAGCGGATCAAAGCCCACAAGCAATACAAAGAACCATAGAATCTCGCAACCATCAAGTAGCAACAAGACCAACAAAGTAGAACACCAATCTAGGAGTGTTAAGTCTAGGAAGAATAAAAAGAATTGTGTTGCCAAAACTGAATGTAATACTTATGTCATACAATCTGTATTAAAAGCGAATTCTAAAACTATTTGTGCTATCTGTAATGAATGCTTGTTTGATGCAAATCATGATAAATGTGTTCTATGATTATTTTCATGATGTGAATGTGTTGTCTAAATCTAAAACTACTAAGCGTAAAAATAAGAAGCAGATATGGAAACTTACGGGTAAAGTGTACACTGAAATTGGTTATAAATGGAAACCAACAGGTCGTACTTTTACTATAGTCGGAAATAAGTGCCCTTTAACTAGGTTCACCTCCACTAAAGTAGTGCCCCTTAAGGAAATAACTACCAAATCAGTTGTTACACCAACTTAAGGAATTATGGTTTACAGTATAAGACCCAAAGCACCAAAATCTATAGGTTCGAGTAGCAAATCAAAGATTATAAAATCTAGGATTTCTAACCAATCGAAACCCACTCAAACTGGGGAATCCACTGTTTTTAATGTTCCATCTTCTTCTCTTATCGATTGCAGGTTATCCAAATTGTTCTGTCGTATTTAGACTCTGGATGCTCCAAGCATATGACGGGAAACTGCTCTCAACTTACCAATTTCGTCAATAAATTTCTTTGTACCTTAAAGTTTGGTAATGATCAGATTGCTAAGATAATGGGCTATAGTGATTATTAGATCGAGAATGTTACCATTTCTAGGGTTTACTACGTTGAGGGACTCGGACATAATCTTTTCTCTGTTGGTCAATTCTATGACTCAAAACTTAAAGTAGCTTTTCATAAACACACATGTTTTGTTCGCAATCTTAAAGGTGTTGACCTACTCATCGGATCTCGGGGAACTAACTTGTATACATTGTCCATTGGCGATATGATGAAGTCTTCTCCAATTTATCTCTTGTCAAAGGCTTCTAAGACTAAGTCTTGGTTATGGCACCGATGTTTGTCCCACTTGAACTTTGGCACCATTAATCAATTGGCTAAACAAGGTCTTGTTAGAGGTCTCCCTAAAATGAAATTTGAAAGATCACTTGTATTCTGCGTGTTTGTTGGGAAAAGCAAGAAACAATCTCATAAACCAAAATTTAAAGACACCAACCAAGAAAAACTTTATCTTCTGCATATAGATCTTTGTGGGCCAATGTGTGTTGAAAGTATTAATGGGAAGAAATATATTCTAGTAATCATTAATGATTATTCTCAGTTTACATGGGTGAAGTTCTTAAGATCGAAAGATGAAGCACTTGAGTTCATCTTAAATTTCTTAAAAATGATACAAGTTCGCCTTAATGCAACTATCAGGAATATTCACACATATAATGGAACATAATTTGTCAATCAAACTCTATGTAGCTATTATGAATATGTCGGTATCTCTCATGAAATATCTGTGGCGCGTACTCCACAACATAATGGTGTTGTCGAAAGACGAAACCGAACCTTAGTAGAGGTTATTCGTACCATGTTGATTTATGCTAATGCTGTAACACCCCCAAATTGGGTCGCAGCGGAATAAGGGTCTGGGGCGTGTTACTTCTCAGATCAACAACACAAGATAATATAAGAACGACCAAAAAGTCGTTTAAAACTGATACATTGGATTTAATAAAGTATGTGTTACAAAAGCCCGAAGCTTTACTTGTTTACTTGTTATTATTACAAAGATTTCCAGCCCATAACAGATACACAAAATGTAATGCGACTAAATCTTTAATGCATGACTTCATAATATAACCACCAATGTATCCTTCGCACCTCGTGCTTAATGACCTGAAAAACATTGCATTTAAAAACGTCAACATAAAGTTGGTGAATTTCATAGGTTTATGTAAATGTATATGCAGGACCGCAAGACTTTCCCAGTGATAATGCAACAGATGCAGACATCACAAAATGTAATTACGTTTACCTAAGCTCATGACACCGAAGCTCGACATAATTGAATACAATATATAAATATTGCCTACAATATATAAATATTGCCTACATTGCCCGTGATGATGTTCAACCCGTAACATCCAGTATCCGACATGATATACGTTCGTTTCCAGTGATAGCTAGTCACCCGAACGGGGAGGTCAATCCCAAATAGATCTATCTATAATCATTCGCGCTCACATTCCAGTAATTGACAGTTCATGATTCATGGGCATAGTGGGTTATCGCTACTTAGGCAAAACGTAATCATGATAAAATGTACACTTGCGTCCAATTTGTAAAACATGCATATGTTTCTCACCCCAAAAACTTGTAATTTAATAATTATAAAACATGGGGCTATGAACTCACCTTGAGTGAGTAAACTGATAACAAAATATCCCAAGTAAAAACGCGTCACGCTAACGCTCGAATGCAACCTAGTTAATATAGGTCGAATCAGTATTCAAGTACGTTGTCTAACAACAACTGTATATAATCCTATATAGTTATCATCGTACTATCGTTCGGGCTATCATAATTTAAGAGGTCATGACATGACGTACGAGGAGTTAGGCACTTTAATCGTAATCAACAATCGTCATATACGCGAGTCCTCCCTCGCACCCTCCCATCCCCCCACGACACTCAAATCATACTTCAGAAGCCATAACTCATGCCGCACCTAATTGCTTTGCTGATAAACGTTTATTGTACTACCACGCATTATTATGTCGTGATAAAGTGAATAGAAGAAGTACTAAAGAACTAAGTATTTGTCACGAGACCCTCATTTTGATATCTACACTTTATATAGTCCTAATGTGAGCAGTTGCTGCCTGTCAGAATTCGCTGAAGATATAGAAGTGACATATCAGTATCTAGATTGAAGTTTTTCACGGGTAAGGCAACAATAAGATCATAATACGCTTATATGTCACTAGTCGGACGCTCGCTATTGAGTTGTCAGTAAATGACATACGCTCGCGAAGACAGAATTTCCGATTAATGCACACGTAGTATGATACGTCAGTCCGTGCTACTTTACCAGACGTCCTCTACTCGCTCTTGTTCTGTATTTCGCTTTGATACTAAGCACGACAGAGCATGTCATCAAGAATCAGACAAATTCTCTCTAGCGAGTATTTGATAGACTTTTTCATGTTAGAACATCAATGAAGTAGTGAGTAAAACGTACGAATTTACATTGATGAACGGTGTATCGAGTAGAACTCAGACTATTTAAACGGAAGCATATAAACGAATGAAGATGTCTGACTAATAGAATGTCGATTATTACGCTTAATATAGACTCGTGATAGATTATAATACTCGAGCTTGTGTTTGATAGACGTATAAACTGGTCTGAACTATAGTAAAAAACCACCACTTACCACCATGGCTGTTACCAGCCTCCTCCCCACAGTGCGACCATATCTAGTAACATCACCCCCATCATTTATTACAGCCTCCGCTCTTTTGTCGTAATTCTTATTCGTTATATTAGCTCCGTTTCTTTTATTCTGTAGGCGAATTACTTTCGAAACACGTTCTCGTAAATTTGAAAGTTTTATGTCCGTCATATCTATTGACTCCGTTCTCATAACGGATTATGATTTCTCGTCCCCCGGTAAATATCGCTACTCCCCCTTTCCTATTAATTAAAATTTGTTTTTTTTTTTAAAATTCATCTAACTATCTGTAAACTTGTTTAAAATAGCGTAATCTTCTCGTTATGTAATCGGTTTGTTTTTTTGTTTTTTTTTTGTGTTTTTTTTTTTTTTTCGTTTTTTTTTCGAGTTCTTTATGACCCCTCGATCCTTGTGACATGTAGTATTTTATAAAATCATAAAACATATATGTAAATTTCGAATTTCAAACAGCCCCTAATATATTTTTTTTCCAAAATGTGTTTAAAACTTGTTTTTAGGACTTTTTAGCTTTACCACTTTGTTACAAACCCATTAGAACCCTTAATATCTTATGTATTACATATATTAGTCCATTAGGTCATGTTTTTGTTCTTGTGAGTCCAAGATAAATAAGTTTTACATTTATTTTACCATTTTCACTTGTAACTCATAAGTTGACTTTTAGAAACCCTAATTTGTTCATATATATGTTTACTCTTAAGCATCATGTTAAAACACTTATACATTCCTTTTAACATAATATTATAATCCATATGACATGTAAATAAGTGTACAAAACATTAATCATATGTAAAAATCCATTTTACATATTCAAAAGTACCCTAAATGGTGATTTAGCTAATAAACTGTACTGTATGAACACATAAAATTCTTACGTTATGAAATGATTAAGCCTTATATATTAACTTGTGTGGATGAATAGAGAAGAGAATAATAATACAAACACCCTTGTGATTAAACTTGGCTTGAAAAAATATTAAGGTGAAAACCCTAATTTTCCCAAGTAAACCTTTCTTCCTTTTCTTTGATTCCTTGCTTTCAAATGGTGAACCAACTTTGAAAACACTTAGAATACCTTAGATAGATGTGTGTATGCTTGTAATATTGATAGAAATCAAGATAGGGATTGTGTTTGATTAGGGATTTTGAGCCGTGGGGTATATGGACGTGAACAAAGGGAAGAAGGATTTGTTGATTTCCTTGATAAGGAATGGTGTTTGACTTATATCTCAAATGCATGGTGTATGTATACTACTTGGAGAAGATATTTGTGTCTGGTTGATGTGTGCAAGGTGGCAAAGCTTCTTGAAGAGATAGGATTACATGAAGAAAGGTTGAAGCTTATCTGGATGAAAAGCTAGTTCTTTAGATGAGTCATGGTTCAAGTTGCATGCTAGATCTTTTACAAAGCTTCTTGGTGACTCTTCTTGGCTTATCCTAGTCATTATACACGAAATATATGTATATGTATAAGCTAGATATGTATTTGATCATTTATATAATGTATACTTGCATTATATGAAGTATAATGTAGTATAGACTTGGAAAAATGTATAACTTGTACATTGTAAGTCATGATTTGAATTCCTTCATAATGAATATTGTTATACAAGTGATAAATACTTTGAGTTTTAAATAAAACTTTAAGTATTGGGTATAATTTTGCGGTATTTGATGAAGCGTGGATACAGCTTAACGTGCTTCCGGAAGGCTTTTAAACGTACTTTATCGCGGAAGTAAATACTTAACGTAACCAATAAAAATAAAATGTGCAATGATAATAATTATCCTCTAAATAATCATATAACACTTGCTTGATGTAAACATTTAATTGTTTAATGCCCGTTTACATTGTATGATCATTTTTAGTTTACGCGATTTAGCTTAACGATTATGATTTAAAAGCAAACGCGTAAAACCCTAAAAATAATTAGTGGATTAAATAATGTCGTACAATGACCTAAAACCGAAGGTGTTATGTCTTCCCCGTTATTTATTGAGCTTGTCCTCAAGGCTTATCACACGGCACTTGATGATGGTGCGGTCTTGGTGAAGAGGTGTGGATATTTCTTCCTGAATTGATCTTCACGTTCCCACGTAAACTCAGGACCCCGCCTAGAGTTCCATCGAACCTTGACAATTGGGACATGGCTTCGCCTCAATTGTTTGACTTCGCGATCCATGATTTCTACAGGTCTTAACAAAATGGAAGCTTTTCATCCATCTTGAACAAAATACGTCCTCCAACGGAACGACTAAAGGATCGTCAGAATAACATTTCTTCAAGTTGGAAACATGAAACGTATTGTGGACCCTGCTCAGCTCTTGAGGAAGCTCAAGCTTGTAAGCAACGGCTCTAACCTTTTTCAACACTTTGAAAGGTCTGACATATCTGGGGTTTAACTTCCCCCGTTTGCCAAAATGTACGACCCCTTTCCAAGGTGAAACCTTGGCATAACTTATCTCCAAACCTTGAAACTCCCATTCGGTTTACGCTTTAAATCAGTGTAGTTCTTCTTTTGTCGATCGCGAACGGTTTGAATCCTTTGTTTTATTTGGATGATTCCTCTCCCGTTGTTTCTTGCACTAATTCTGGACCAGTGAGTTGAACTTGTCCAACCTCGGCCCAACACACGGGTGAACGACACTTTCGACCATAAAGTGCTTCAAACGGTGCAGCCTTAATGCTAGCATGATAACTGTTATTGTATGAAAACTCGACCAATGGCAAATGTTTAACCCAACCATTTCCAAAGTCGATTACGCAAGCACGTAGCATATCCTCGAGAGTTTGGATGGTTCTCTCGCTTTGTCCGTCGGTTTGCGGATGATATGCAGTACTCATATCTAAACTTGTACCCAAAGCCTTCTGAAGTGACCTCCAGAAATTTGATGCGAACCGAGGGTCACGGTCACAGATAATTGAAACAGGTATTCCATGCTTCATGACTACCTCCTTTAGGTACATTCTTGCCAGTTTATCCATAGGATCTGTTTCCCTCATTGGCATAAAAATGGCAGACTTTGTAAGTCGGTCAACGATCACCCAAATAGTGTCATAACCTTGTGATGACTTAGGAAGCTTCGTGACAAAATCCATCATGATGTTGTCCCACTTCCATTGAGGTATCTCGGGTTGCACTAACAAACCCGATGGTCTCTGATGTTCGGCCTTGACCTTAGCACAGGTCAAACACTTGCTAACATAGGTGGCGATGTTAGCTTTCATATTGGGCCACCAATATAGTTTCTTCATATCTTGGTACATCTTGTCAGAACCCGGATGAATAGAGTATTTAGATTTGTGGGACTCGTGCATGATCACAGTCCTTAAGTCGCCATAACATGGTAACCAACTCCTGGCATTTAAGCACATGGTTCCATCCGTACGTGGTTCTAACTTTTCCGTTCTAAGTTTCTCTGGATCTTTTGAATTCTCAACCAATATACCTCCAACATCCTCCTTCTTGATGTTCTCCGGCTTTCGTGCTTCAGTCTGAGCTTTCAAGATTTGTTTAGGAAGATCCAAGCCAATAGTCATCACTAAGGCCCGAACCCTTAGTGGTTCTCGTTCCTTCCTGCTCAGAGCATCAGCAACAACATTCGCCTTCCCTGGGTGATAACGAATTTCGCAATCGTAATCACTCAGCAACTCTAACCAGCGACGTTGCCTCATATTTAATTCCTTCTGATCAAGAATGTGTTGTAAACTTTTGTGATCAGTGAACACCGTGCACTTGGTTCCGTACAGATAGTGCCTCCAAATTTTTAGAGCGAACACTACTGCCCCAAGTTCTAAATCATGAGTCGTATAGTTCTTTTCATGAATTTTTAACTGGCGTGATGCATAAGAAATCACCTTTTCTCTTTGCATCAACACAGCGCCCAAACCCTTCTTTGAAGCATCGCAGTATGCGATGAAATCTTCGCTTCCCTCAGGTAAGGCCAGGATTGGTGCACTGCACAGCTTCTGCTTCAACAGTTGAAAAGCTGCTTCTTGTTTATCGCCCCAATCAAACTTGACACCTTTCTGGGTTAGTTTGGTCATTGTCTTGGCGATCTTTGAAAACCCTTCGATGAATCTTCTATAATAGCCGGCAAGGCCCAAAAATTGGCGAATCTCTGTTGGTGTTTTAGGAGACGCCCAATCTTTGATAGATTCAATCTTGGCAGGGTCAACGTGAATACCTCGACAGTCAATCACGTGACCGAGGAATTGTACCCTGGAAATCCAGAATTCACACTTGGAGAACTTGGCGTACAATTCTTCCTTCTTAAGCAATTTCAAGATCTGCCTAAGGTGTTCTTCATGTTCCTTCTTACTTTTGGAGTAGATCAAAATGTCATCGATGAAGACAATTACAAACTTGTCCAGATACGGTTTACACACCCGGTTCATAAGGTCCATGAACACGGCCGGTACATTAGTCAAACCAAAAGACATGACTTGGAATTCATAGTGACCGTATCGAGTCCTGAATGCAGTCTTGGGAATGTCTTCTTCTCGAACCCTCAACTGGTGATACCCTGACCTCAGATCGATCTTTGAATAAATACTCGACCCTTGCAGCTGGTCGAATAGGTCATCGATCCTTGGGAGTGGGTAGCGGTTCTTCACTGTCAGTTTGTTCAATTCCCTGTAATCGATGCACATCCGAAAAGACCCATCTTTCTTCTTTACAAACAGAACCGGAGCTCCCCAGGGTGAGGAACTTGGTCTTATGAAGCCTTTGTCCGTAAGTTCCTGTAGTTGCTCCGCTAGTTCCTTCATTTCGGACGGTGCTAATCTATATGGTGCCCGTGCTACAGGTGTAGCACCAGGTACCAAATCGATTCGAAACTCCACTTGTCGAGTGGGTGGTATACCCGGCAAGTCCTCAGGAAAAACTTCAGGAAATTCTTGAACAACTGGCACATCTTCAAGTCGTTTCCCCTTTGACTTGTCTTCGTCTTTGGTTGCGGTGATATTTGCTAAGAATACGTGACATCCCTTCATTAAATACTCTTGAGCCTTAGTACACGAGATGATGTTTAATCGGGTCCCGTGTTCATTGCTGCTTCCGTCACCTCGAACGATTAAAATTTTGTCTCCAAAAGGAATACGAACGATCTTTTCCGCACAGATAATAACGGCATGGTACTTTGCCAACCAATCCATACCAATTATCACGTCAAAACTACCTAGTTCTACGGGCATTAGGTCTATGTTGAAAGGATGATTTAAGAAGTTTAACGTACAACCCCGAATAATAGTGTTTAACCCAACAATTCGCCCGTCGGCTAGTTCTCGAGAAAACATTATAATCATGATCAAATCGTTGGAGGATAACAATAAGATGAGCTAAATGCAGTAATACAAAACTCCTAACGGCACCGGTATCAATAAAATAGATGCATATCGGTTGTAGAGAAACGTACTCGTGACACATTGTTTTGGGTTTGCCCTGCATTGCCCACCAATACACCTTTGCCGAGCTTGTGCATTATCCAACCCGATTACCCCGGTTGGTTGTTGTTCATTCAATTTGGACAAACCTTCTTGAAATGCCCTGAGCACCACATTCAAACAAATGTTCCCCTCTAATGTACCCATGTTAACATTTGGAGGATTCTTGCGGTCACGAGATAAATGACCAAATCGTGCACTTGTGTCATTTGGAAGCACAGACCTCATGGTGATAGTTCATTTGGACAAGAGTCTAGGCCTTCGATAGTCTCCTGTCACCATTTATTGCGGCATAAGCTCTTCCAGTGTTTTGTCTCTTGTTTGGTTGTTGATTCTGGTTGTTCCTAGCGGTGTCATCAGACTTTCTTTTGTTGTCAGCCTGATGTTCAGCCCAAGTGTTGATCTTCTTGTCCATGAGTTCAGTGGCGAACTCAATGGCATCCTGCATAGTTTTTGGCTTAGTTGCCATCACACTGCCATGGATCATGTCGGGCAAGCCACCGACATATTTCTTAACTTTGTCTATTTCTTCCGGAAACATCCGATCGCACATTAGTGCCAGTTCTTGGAAACGTTGGCTATAGGTTACCACATTAGTACCCTTCACCTTCAAATTCCACATTTCAAACTCCAGCTTCTTAATTTCGCCCCTTGGGCAGTATTTGTCTGTCATCATCTTTTTCAGTGTCCTCTATGGCATTGCATGGGCAGCTTCAGGAGTAGTGGTCTTAACGTGGGAGTTCCACCATGTAAGAGCATTTCCTTGCAGGGTACACGTAGCAAATTTGACCTGGCATGCTACTGTACAGTTGCTTATGCTGTAAACAGACTCCATCTTTTCAAACCACTGAGTGAGTCCAACAACTCCCTCAGTGCCCTTGAAGTTCAAGGGTTGGCATTTTAGGAAGTCCGGGTAGGTGCATTCACGAGCAACTTGCACAGGCCTTCTGGCACCCGTTCCTGAAGTATGGCTATCATCGCCATTCCTAGTTGCATCACGTGCTGCCAGTGCAGCAGTAACGCCTTCGTCAATCATTGCCTGAAGTTGGGCATTGGTAACAGATGTAGTGGTTTGAGTATCTGTAACTGGTGTTGGTGTTGCACCT
The DNA here is from genome assembly GCA_026074375.1 of Tanacetum coccineum. Lineage (NCBI taxonomy): Eukaryota > Viridiplantae > Streptophyta > Magnoliopsida > Asterales > Asteraceae > Tanacetum > Tanacetum coccineum. The sequence goes on along the minus strand of BQNB010032537.1, from coordinate 18,705 downwards.
GGGTTTAACCTCGTGGTCCTTCTCTTTGGTGCCATTTTCTTTAAATCACAAGAAAACATAATACCCGTTAGATTTCATAAAATCATAACTATGACATAACATATACACATTAAATAAAAACGAGATCACATCACACAGTGAAATGTACAACTGTTATTGAAATTAACCATGGTATAACCAAATCGACATTCATTTATAATAAATTCGATTTCATAGATAACGTAATCCGTCCATTTCATATATAACTTGGAAAAACATACATGTTCGGTTCAGATACAAAATGATTACTACACTTAGGTTACAAGACAAAAGAAACAACCTAAAGCCATACTAGCCGGGATATACCCGTAACACTTAGTATGCTGTACAAGATAGATAATACCTGAACAAAAGACCTATACTGGGTAGCTAAACAAAACAAAAGATCTATACAGTCTGCTAGCTGGGAATAACCCATAATACTTAACAGGCTGCATAGCATAGCTACAACATAACTAAATCTAGGAACTGCTACCAGCCTCCCTTAGTGCATCAGGCTGTGCCAGACCTTTTGCGGGTCCATGCTACCTCTAAAACTCGGCCATCTGAGTCTGTAGTCCTTTCAGCAACTTTAATGCCTTAGTCAACTAGACCTGCCTCTGGTGGTTTGCTACCAACAACTCTTTAATCACCCTCTGTCTCTTGTGATCTGCTGACTTTAACTCTAAAATCAATGCACGCTGCCTCACTATCGTAGTACATAATGACATAACATCTGAACGTGCATAGTTGCTAGCGTCCATGGATAGTCCCCAAGCCTCATGAGCCATCCTAGCCTCTCTCTCTATCATTACTGCTAAACGACGATGAACAGGCCTATCATTATACAACAGTTTGACTCGGGCTCTTAGTAGAGACCGATCATCTTAAGCATCCTCCATCATACCATACATGATGGTAGTCTCCTGCTCAACAGTGGTAGAAAGATTGGTAACCCTCTAATTGACCCCCTCTAGGGTGGTCGGTGCAATCTCCTCGATGGCTCCTACCAGATCATCCCATGTATCTGTAATGCCATAGTCTAACTCCCTAGACATCAGACATCCAAGAGTGACATCTACCCTATCGACAAATCCATAAAGGTCTCCCCTTGCTATGGAATAAGGGTCTTCCCTCGCTACGGCAGGTCCATCCTGCCTAGCAGCACCGGCTTCTGAACTCTCCCCAACCTCATGATTAGGGGTGGGAGCAGCAAAACGCAGCCTCTTTCGAAGCGGTAAACAACTCTCAGGAACTTCGATATGAGTAGGGCTATTGTGTGGTGGTGATGGTATAGGTAATGGTGGAGATGGTATCTGGGGAAGTGGTGATAAGTATGGGATGAGGGGTGATGGTGGTGATGATGGTATGGTCGCACACTCATCAGTCTCAAACGGCTCGGTCTCCTCCTCAGATGGGACATGATCAACAGCTGGTAAAGCAACAACTGTATAGTCGGCAGGAGCTAGGTGCTCCTCCTCCTCCTCATTCTCCTCCTCCTCATCATCATCATCATCGTCATCATCATATCGTCTGTCAGCAGGACAGTCGGCAGGGTCCTCCTCAGGATCCTCCTTATCATCCTCCTACGGATCCCTCTTTGGATCAGACTCGGGAATATATCCTGGTGAGTCAGCAGTGGGTGAGGTAGCGGCAGGCAACGGTTGCTCCTCGGCTGGAAAGACATCATCCTCGGGTGGTATATACTCCGGGTACACCAGCTCTGGTACATAAGGTAAATAAACGGGTGAGGGTGGTGCCTGCTCTGGCTCCTCAGGGCCAGGCATGTAGTTCGGTGATGGTGGTCCATCAACTCCTGGTGACCCCATGTCTGAATCATCCTCAACTGGAATGGATACTGATGTGTATGTAATTGTAGAATTCTCAGAATCTGACATGATAATATCTGAAATCAAAAGTAGCTTATATAAGTATGCTAATATAAGACTCTTATCCTTATATACGTAATATCTTATAAACACGTATATCAATCATGAATGCATCTAGTTCAACCAACTAATGCACAATTAGTGTATGTATGTCCCGTGAAAACCCCTTTGTATGAATGCAATGTTTGAAAACGGTTATAGTCCAGCAAAAACATTTGACCTGGTTCTCTATAACCTTGGCTCTTGATACCAATCTGTAACACCCCCAAATTGGGTCGCAGCGGAATAAGGGTCCGGGGCGTGTTACTTCTCAGATCACTAGCACAAGATATATATTGAACGACAATTAAAAGTCGTTTTAAAACTGATACATTAAGTTACTAATTACATTAAGATACTCTACCATGCATAAGTCCTATAAATAACAAATCACCATCTAAATATTTAAGTGATAACAGTGATTATAAAATTAAAACGTTTATAAACATACTTTTGGTAAAATCGTCATAACTTTCCCCCTTTTCTAATCCGTTTTCTTGCGTTACTTATGCCCATCTTTTCGTATTAAAGACGGTATATCGAGATTATTTGACATTTTATAATTTTTGGGTCCCCTGAAGAACAGTAACCTTTTACGTTCATACCAAGACATGGTTTTTATATAAATCGTATTTGTTGATCGTAAAACCCGTAAATGTCGAATTTTATTCGTTATAGCTCTGTTTTAAACGATTCTTTCGAGCACGACTCGTAATTGAAAGTTTTTCTATAATTTTATGAGGTTTAAAAAAAAAATAAATATATAAACTTTCTGTCATGAATAAGTGTTTTTACAGTTCAAGAGTTTAATAACAATTATTTTTATTAACTATTAATTACCGAAAACCCGCCGAAATTCATAACTTATTTCGTTAAAAATTGAAAAATAGACGATATCTTATCATTTGGAATTCCTAAAAATTTGATTTTAGTTGATAAAAATATGCAAACATTGCCTGTTTGACCAGTAAGTTTTATAAAAGATATTGGTTTATAAACTAAACTCCGTTTCATAACGTATAAGCCACGTTTTTAACGTAACTTTTTCGTTATTAATCCGTTTGACAAGTTTCTTACCTTTTCGGAATCGTCGTGAAATGTATTATCTTATAAAAATATATTATAAGTATACTTTTATACAATTTTGGACAGAATGTTGGCATGTCCTTCATGAGTCCAAAATTAAGTCTTGTTTCCTTGTTTTCACCTTATGACTTTTACCACTAGTCTTATATTTTATATTTATCATATATATTACATGTATATTATGTCCATAGTCCATTTATTGTCCCTTTGTCCAAATATTACAAATCTTCCATAATATTTAATAAACTATAATTTTCATAATAACCATAAATTAGCACATAGTTCTTATATATAAATCATGTTACAGTAAAAACCATATGTGTCCATGTTTTCTCATCTTGTAGTAACCTCATTCTAGTGATCATATAATATTATCATAAGTCCATAATCAATATTAACTTGTCATATATATTTCTTTAACTTAAAACATATTAAGAAATCATAAAAACCCTAATTAACCCATGATCATGTTTACACCAAAACAACATATACAATATTTTATCATCATTTTTAACATGATATATGTAATAACACAACAAGCAATGAAATTAAAGTCTACAAGATGATCATTACTAGTGAAAACTTCATTTACAACGTTAAAAATCTTAAATGAGTGAATCAAACAAAAATAAACTAATTCAGTATGCATAAACAGCATGAAAATTTAATAAGAGATGTAAGGGTTCGTAGAAGACCTTATAGGGTATGAAGATGATGATAAACAAATGCTAAACCCTTGTTTAGCCTTAGAATCCAAGCTTGCACTTAAGAAATCCCTTGTTTTCTTAATAAAAACCCTAGCTTCCTTTTCTTGATTATTACTTGTAAATGGTGATTCAATGGTTGGAAACACCTTAGAAATGTCTTAGGATAGATGTGTATAGAAGGGTATAGGTTGTATAAAAATTAGTATGGATTGGGTTGGATCTTTGTTTCTTGCCGTGAGCTTAAGGAGAGAAAGAGAGGGATTTTGTGAAAATTTTACTAAGTGTTTTGTTTCGTTTGTTAATTAAGTTTGTTTTAAGCTAGTTTTTATCTGGTATTCAGTACTTGTTCATTAGATTTCTCTTAAAAAGCTTTTCTCAATCCTGTCAAAATGATAAAAGGATGTTTGGTTTAGTGCACTCTTAAAATTGCACTAACCTTGACACTACCAATACTAACCATAAGATAGTACTGTTAGCTTAGATTTTAACTTACCAAAATCAGTAGGATTTAAGTTTTAATAGAGCTTAATATAGTTTAAGTCTTTAATTTTGTTTTCTAGCTTATTGTCTTAGCTTATTTTGCTATCAAAAGTCATAAAAAACTTGAAAATTCCAAAAACAGTACTTAGAAACTTTAGGATTTTAATTTGTTTAATCAGCTTATTATTCTAGATTTTATAGCTTATTTTAAGCATATCATAAGCTTTTTAGAATTCCTTTCCTTTTTAATTTTGAGCTTAAAATAAGCTTTTTAGAGCTTAATTAGTAAAACCATAAGTTAAGGCCTCCTTTCTGAGGTCAAAAATAAGCTTTTATTGAGCTTATTTGTGAGTTTCAGCCCAAGTAGCTTTTATTAATTTTGTTCCCACTAGCTTCCTTTACAACTTTGCTTCTTTGAGTTTTTCATTTTAAGCTCGTTAAAATTTCGAATGCTTATTGGACTTAATTTGTGATCGGGATAGATTCTCAGGGTAGATAGTGTAACTTTCAAATTTAGTTGTTTACTAAGTTGGCCCTCCGTTAGTTGTTAAGTTTCCCCGTTAGTCTCTTAGATCTTTGCACCATTAGTCCATTAGTTAAGTTGTTAACTAAGCTTATTAGTTTTAATTAGTAATTAGGTTTTATTTAGTTTAAATAAACTTTTATAAAAAGATAAAAATTAGGGCTTTTATTTTTAATAATTTTCTACACTTTTTCTTTAGTGAAATTTTAGTTCACATTTTTAGGGTTAAATCTTAGTCAATTTGCTTTATAGTTGCATTTCCGTATTTGTTTAATTGTTCAATTTAATTTTATTTTCATATCTTTCCAAATCAAATATCTTTGCTTCATTCAAATCAGGATCCGATCCTAAACGTGGTTTCAATTTCACTAGTCATTGGGGATAACGACCCGGGTGATCATACTTACCCGGTTAAACATACGTATATTATATATATTATATATTATTTTTGTAAGTCTTAACCTTTTACCTTGGTTAAAAGTGAATAGTTGGAATTTACCTAAGTAGTATTTTTATTATATATTTTATAGGTACGTAAAACTTACAATCAGTTTTTGGCGCCGCTGCCGGGGACTAGTGTTTACGATTCCTTCGTTTTGTGTTTGTTGATTTGGTTTGAAGACCCTTTCGTCCTCGAAAGTTTCATTCTTGTTTTAAAATTCAAAAGTAAAAAAAAAAGTAGAAAATATTTTCCTTTTCTTTTTAGTGTAAGTAAAAGATAAAAAATAGAAAAATCAAAAACATAAAAAAATTGTCCTTTAAAAAAAAAATAAACAAAGTTTGTAATCGAACACCAACATATAATATCTTCTATTGAGATATTATCATTTCAATTTCCGGTGAACTTGCAATTGTTCCCAATTCGTAATCAAAGATTTAACACTTGCCATTTGTGTCACTACCAAGTACGGCTCACCTTGAAAAACAATTTTCAAGAGCTACCGTGAAGTAGTTGATTATTTGGTTTAAGTCTCTTTCGTGTAACCGTTAAAATTCATTGCTAAAAAAAAATTAGTGTAAAGTTTTGCTTTTTAAATTGTTAGTTTTTCTTTTTATGCGCTCCTTATAAAAACTCGTATACGCAAACTCGTAAGAACTCTTCACAACAAACTCTTCGATGTTGAAAATTTTGATTTAGAAAGAACCAATGTTGAACAAAACGTTGTTCCAATGGCCCGAACAACGAACAATGGCCTAAATGTTACAGAAGCACACCATCGAGTTATGAAGATAGCTAATAGTTTGTTCCACCAATTAATTCTAAATAATTTTGAACTTAAACAACCTTTTAATCAATCTTGTCAAAGTAAATAAGTTTACTGGTAGACAAATCCCCACCAATCACCTTCGATTTTTAACAAGGTCACTTCAATCGATAACATCCAGAAGTTCCGACACTTCGTAAAGCTTTTGCTTTTTCCTTTTTCTCCAGACCGGTGAAGCCCGAGAGTTTGGTTAGACAAGAACCTCGCCTAGATCCATTATCACATGGACGACTTGTTTCAAATTACATAAACCAATACTTCCTCCTCAAAACCACTTACTATCGAAATGAGATCATTACTTTTTAACCAAAAACCAAACAAGCCTTAAATGAAGCATGGTAACGTTTTAAAGACTCCTTTCGTCATGTCCTCAACCATGGTTCTCGGACTACACCAACTCGATACTTTTTATACAACTCTTGAATTCAAACATCAAGATAGCTTAGATTCGCATCATTGCAATTTCCCCTTAGACAAAATGCCTCAATAAGGATTAGCAAATTAATGAAAGCAAGTCAAAAGTTCGTTACTCCAGAATGTCGGCTAAAGATTCAAGAGATGAGTTACGGATGCGTCCTCTTTCTAATTCTTCATCTTCTAATAATACTTTCGATATGCAAGAACAAATAGGCCGCTTCTCTCGAGTATAAGATGACTAACAAGATGAACCAAATGAGAATAACCAAATGAAAGCTTTAGGTTGTTACAACTCCTTCACCCGTCAAAAGCAGTTGAGGAAGTATGTGTCACGTTGTTGATCAAATCACCATTTTAACCTTTGTCCGTTAACTCGAGGTGGAAACGATTTTCCCCGTTTTTTCATGACATCATCCAACCCCCCCCCAAATTTTTATTTATTATCCCACAGAACAAACCCCCCCAAGCCGTTTGTAATTTTCTCCAAAGAAATCAAACCTAATCAATTTGACAAGTCAAATGAGACCACCGGGTTTCATCAACCAAATGTCCAAAATAAATCAAAAACCGTTACCAATGAAACCGATTCTAATTTCAACCAAAACGGAGGAAATTACAGACCAAACACCGTCCAATACAACCAAACTCAAAATCAAAATCACAAGTTTACCAGAGCACCACCATACCAACCTCCAACAAATCAACCTTGGTTAATCAAGCTTAACCTCGTTTCACACAAACTCAAGGAGTAGTCTAAAACGATTTGAAAGTATGCTAAAAGCAAATGATGCAATAAGAATAACTTGCAAATGAAGTTGGATAATTTTCAAAGAAAACCAAAATGCGATTTTCAAAAGAGTACAGTGATCTCGCAAAATAAACAAGAAGATTTTCAAAAGATATGCCAGTTTACATGCAAAGCTATCACACCAACCCAACGCTTCAAGTTCAAGTTCTTCACCTTTAGTAAAAAAAAAAAATACCATTCCAAACCCCAGAAACGAAGGCCAAAGGCAATTACAACTCGAGAGTTGTGTTTATACGATGGACCTACGATTCCACAGCCGGTGGTGGAAAAGGAACCCGAGGTGACAAAGGATACGGAGCTACCGAGCACCGGAGAGACCCAACCTCCAATCGTCCAAGAACAAACCAAAGACAAAGAACCAAGTGAAGAACCTTCTTTCGTTGCCAACAAAGCCAAACCTAATTTACTTTACCCATCGAGACTCAATAAACAAAAATTCGTGAAAGTATGAATATCCTAGCTTCAAAGTTTATTTGAAATCTTCCGTAATCTTCACTTTGACTAAGTTTCGCGGATGCACATCATTCAATAATGCCCAAGTTAGCTTTATCCGATGTTAAAAAGATTTTAAATAACAAAGACAAGTTGATCGAATTGACCAAACACCGGTGTAATGAAAATTTGTTAGTGCAGTTGTCCTAAAAAAGCTTCCCAGAAAAGCTAGGTGACCCCGGTCGATTTCTCATTCCATGTGATTTTTACAGAGTTCGATAGTTTACTTGCCTTGCCGATTTATGGTGCTAGTAACAATCTCATGCCTTTATCCAGTGGAAAAAAGCTTCACTCTCAGCCTAACCGCAACAAATAATGGTATTAGAATTAGCGACGGTACAATTTCTAAACCAAAACCCGTGAGCTGAAAATGTTTTTTTGGTCAAAGTAGAAAATTTACTTTCCCCCGACTTGTTGTTCCTATGATTTTATATAGGCCGAATCCTCGAGTACCATTGATACTTGTCGGAGCGACCCTTACATAGGACGGCTCATGCTTTAATCGATTTTTACGAAGGGAGAAATAACACTAGAAAGATGATCAATCGTGAACTCCCTTAAAGTGGTGATGCACCTTCCATTTCATGATACAACAATCTCGAATCATTTAGAAAGGTGATCTCATTGATGTTACAAGTGAAGAGTACTCACAAGAAGTACTTGGATTCTCCGATTCCGTTGCTTAAAACACTCCTTCTCCCGTACGTCGATCCGATTGTTTCTTACTTAATCTCCAACACATTACACCTTTTGATGAAAGCGATTTTCTACTCTTGAAAGAAGCCATGCTTTCATACAATACGCTGAGGAACCAGTTTTTCACCAGTTTTCAATGCTACATACTACGATCCCGAGGGTGACATTCTCATTCTTGATGCACTTCTCAACAGTAATCCATTACCTTTACCAGACCAAGGAGATTACACCCACGGAATTCAAAAAAGATCATTAAAGTTGGTTGAACCAAAAAGAGTCTCACATAACCAAAAGATGAAATTCCCGAAGTCGAACTTAAAGAGTTACCTCCGCATCTCGAGTATGCGTTTTTAGAGGAAAATAACAAACTTCTAGTCATAATTTCAAAAGATTTGAGCCAAGAAGAAAAGACTTCCCTCATTAATATTCTGAAAAAAACCAAACAAGCAATACTTTGGAAACTTTCCTGATATTCAGCATAGACCAGAATTATTGCTCACGAAACAAAATCCTTTTAGATGATGGATTTACGAACGACTTCAGTGCAACATAAAGGAGGGTTAACCCTAAAATCCAACGACGTCATCAGAAAAGGAAGTCGAAAAAAAAGCTTCTTGAGACGCTGGATTGTATTTATCCTGATCACGAGATAGTCCATGGGTTAGTCCCCAGTCCATTTTGTTCTAAAAAAGGTGTATGACGTGTGGTTCACAAACGAAGAACATGAACGTGTGCCTACAAGATGAGACACGTGAATAGAGAGTTTGCATCGACTACGAAAGTTGAACTAACAACTTGTAAAGACCATTTTCCGTAATACCATTCATGGACAGAAATGTTAGAGAGAATTAGCCGGCAAACGCAAATATTATTTGTTCTTAGATGGATTTTTAGATATATTTAAATTCCCCATGAACCTAAAGATCAAGAGAAAACTACTTTACGTGCCCATGCGGAAACATTCGCGTACCGTCGTATGCCATCGGTTTGTGCAAGCTCCCGAAACTTCAACGATGTAGATGGCCATTTTTCACGACATGATAGAGAATACAAAATGGAGGTTTTTATGGACGATTTTTCAGTTTTTTGAGATTTCTTTTTCCTTTGTTCTTGCAAATTTAGATAGAATGCTTAAAAGGTGTGAAGATACAAATTAGCCCTAAATTGGGAAATGAGCCATTTCATGTTTTAAAGAAGGCATAGGTTTAGTAAACACAAGATCCTCTAAAAAGGAAATGAAGTGATATAGGCCCAAAGTGATGTAATTTCTGAAGCTTCCTCATCCAACGTACCGTAAGGAATACGAAGTTTTCTCGGCATAAGCAGGATTCATCGAAGAGTTATCAAAGACTTTCCAAAATCTCTCGACCCATGACCCAACTTTTAAAAAGAACACTCCTTTCATTATTTCTAAAGATTGCATTCTAGACCTTTTCAAACATTGAAAAAGAAGTTGACCGAAAATAGCCCATTCTCATTGCTCATAAATAGGACCAACCTTTTGAAATCATGTGCGATGCAAGTGATTATGCAATAGGTGCGGTCCTAGGACAAAGGATTGAAAAGCATTTCCGACCAATTCATTACGCAAGTAAGACGATGACTGAATGAAACAAATTACACAAAATCGAGAATGAAATGGCTTGCAGTTGTTTAATGCTTTCCAAAAGTTTGATCGTAGAACCTAATCATGGAACAAGAGTGTTGTTTACACGGACACTCCGCATTGGAATATCTCTTCCACAAGAAAGAATGCCAAAAGCAAGATACTTCGATAGGGGCTTTACCTTCTTCAAGAATTGAATTTTAAGGTATCGATACCAGGGAGCTGAAAACTAGCAAGCCGATCACCTCTCTCGTCTTGAAAACCCTTACGAAAATGTTTTTGATCCAAAAGAGATTACCGAGACTTTTCCTTTAGAGACTTTAAGTGTGTGTTAACTTCTAAAGACCAAAGTACCCCGTGGTTCGCCGACTTTGCTAACTACCAAAACGCGGGAAATCCATTTAAAAAGGGAATGTCAACTCAAGAGAAAACAAGATTTCTTTAAGATGTAAACACTATTTTTTGGATGACCCTTTATTTTCAGACTAGTGCAGATCAAAATAATCCGAAGATGTGTAGATGGCAAAGAAAGCTCTCGAAATTCTGAAGCTTGTCACAGTGGACCCACCGGGGGACACTACGGTGCCAACTTTACCGCCAAGAAGGTTTTTGATGCCGGTTTCTTTTGGCCTACCATTTATAAGGATGCTTTCGAATTTGTCAAATCTTGTGATGCATGTCAAAGACAAGGCAAAATCTCTCAACGTGATGAGATGCCTCAAAATGCAATCCAAGTTTGTGAGATTTTCGATGTATGGGGAATGGAGTACATGGGACCTTTTCGCGTCATCTAGGGTAACAAATATATTCTAGTAGCCGTCGACTACTTCCAAGTGGGTTGAAGCGAAAGCGCTCCCCACCAACGAAGCTAGGGTATTGTTTAAGTTCATTAAAATCCCTTTTCTTTCTCCGATTCGGTGCTCCAGAGCAATCATAAGCGATCGGTACCCATATTTTGTAACGACAAATTTGCTAAAGTTATGTCTAAATATGGTGTCAAACCCTTATCTTTCGACTCCTTACCATCCTCGAACGAGTGTCAAGTGAAGTAACGAATAGAGGTCTCAAAAGAATTTTTGGAAGAGACGGTCGGGAGAAGAAACCGATAAGCTCATGGACCTACAAACTAAATGATGCTTTGGGCTTTTATAGACCGCTTACAAGTGACTCCGATAGGATGCACTCCGTATAAGTTAGTCTATAGGGAAAGCGTGTCACTTTAAACAGCTGAATTAGAACACAAAGCGTATTGGCTCCAAGCATGCCAACATCGATAAAAGACCGCGGGCAATCATCGAAAGCTTCAACTCAAAATGAACTAACTAACGGCTTCGGGATCAAGCTTATGAGAATTCGTTAATCTACAAGGAGACAGACAAAGAAACTACAACGGATCCAGATAAAGAACCGAATCTGCATGTGTGATCAATCGTGCTTTTTGTTAACTCCCGATTAAAGATTTTCTCCAGAAAGCTCAAGTCTCGATGGTCCGGACCTTTCATAATCACTGAAATTTATCCTTATGGCACTGCCAAGTTGTCTCATGACGATGGTTCTAATTTCAAGGTCAACTGCCACCGTCTAAACACGTACTAGTGAGGGGATACACCACCATAGGTTACCCGTGACCGCCAGACTTTCCCTACCGTTAAGTCGCTCAAACGAGTCCCGAACCGTTTTTATCAAAACTATAATAAAAATGTTACACTTTTTACCCCTCAACTTATTTAACTTGTCACTTTAGTTTTATATATATATATAAAAGTTTATACTTTTTTTCATTTCATTTCATTTCCATCTTTTATATAAACACACACTTATACATCACTCTCTCCCTCTCCACCATCTTCTCCGGCGAGCTCCCCCGCCGCCGGCCACCACGCGCCGCCGCCGGAAAACTTTTCCGGCGGGATTTTTCCGGCGAGCTCAAATGTTACTCCTCATTAAAGGATCTACCCGATCCCCTTATTTTCCGGTCAAGATCCGGCTGCCATTCTACACTGCCACCACCACGCTACTCCACCACCATCACCCTTATAAACGCCACCATCATAACCATCATCATTATCATCACCTCACCTTCATCACCACTCCACCGACACCATCTTCATCATCACAGCCGTTGCCACCTCCACCTCCACGCCATCAACCTCATCACCTCCTTACCACACAACGACCCGCAAGGGTGCGTTGGTTTAAGTTCGCACCAGCAAGGGTGCGTTTGGTCTTCATGTTACCATCGAAGGTGCGTTGGTTTGTGGTTTGTGTTTTCAGACCCATAGGGTGCGTTGTGGTTTCGGGACAGCCGCACCACTCGGGTGGGTTTGGTTTGTTGTTTTTCCAGCCGAGGGTGGGTCGGGTTCGTGAGGTTCACAGCCGGGATAGCCGGGGTGCGTCGAGAGTGTGAGTTTGTTTGGTTGGCTGTTTGTAACACCCCCAAAATGGGTCGCAGCGGAATAAGGATCCGGGGCATGTTACTTCAAGATCAACAGCACAAGATATATATAAGAACGACACAAAAGTCGTTTAAACTGATACATTGGATTTAAATAAAAGATATATTACAAAAGCTTATAGCTTTACTTGTTCTTTGTTTCATATTACAAAAGACAACATATATTTCCCAAAACATGATACACATAAGTCTTTAACTGTACAATCCCAAAACATAATCCAATGCATCCTTGGCATCTCGTGCCTAATGACCTCCTGAAAACATTGCTTAAAACGTCAACAAAATTGTTGGTGAATTCATAGGTTAATGTATTTAAATTATGCAGGACCGCAAGACTTTCACGTGATGTTTACAACATATGCCAACAATCACAAAACCAGATTATTGTTGCACTAAGCTCATGACACCGAAGCTCAACCTATATTTGCTATTTTAGCAGTTATTTTGCCCGTACAGATGTTGTAACCCGCAACATCCAAGTCCGACATGGTCAACGTTCGTTCCTAGTGATAGCTAATCACCCAAACGGGGAGGTTAATCCCAATAGATCTATTTATATCATTCGCGCTCACATAATGTAATTCACAACTACATCTATGCAATTAACAGTTCATGAATAATGGGCTCAGGAGGGTTATCGCTACTTAGGCAACACATAATCAATATACTTTCAACACTTGCGTCCAATTTATAAAACAAGCATGTTTCCACCCCAAATAATATCAAATCAGTAAAACTGTAAAAGTGGGGCTATGAACTCACCTTGAGTACAGATAGCTCAATTAATCTCAGATAAAACGTCACACAAGACGATAAATGCAACCTATTTAAATTAAGGCTGTATAAGTACTGAGTACTTTCTTTTAATTTACAACACCTGAATATAATCTATAGTTGTTACGAACTCGTACTATCGTTCCGGAACGCTATCCATAAATAAAGAGGTCATGACAATGAACCGAGGAGTTTAGGACACTTTAAATCGTAAATCCAACAACTCATCGTTACGCCATCCGAAGAGGCCTCATTATGAAACTCCCTAGTAATATAGCACTTTGATAACCACTCAATATTCTATATAGCATAATCACCGACTAATCATTTTAGTAAAATAGTATTTATAAAGTGAAAACGTTTATAAATATACTTTTCAGGAAAAATGACCTAACTTAGTCGTTTTAAGCCCGTTGCTCGCGTTTCTACTTCCACGTCTTCGTATTAAGTGAGCGATCAAAATATAACATTTTAAAGTTTTTAAATCTGTGATGAATATAAAATTAACTGTCACACAAACAGCTCATTTGTCGTTTTAGGCTTTAATTAGCGTAAACTTGTATTCGCGATAACTTATTCGTTTTAACTCCGATTTTAGTGATTCCTTGAGTACATTCACTGTTTATTAAAAGAGGTATTATATTATTATAAAGATAAACTACAAATGAATAGTGATTTTTACTGTTCAAAGTTTATAAAATAACTTTATAAACTTTAATTATTCGAAAATGTCGTAAATATATCTCGTTATAGTTCCGTTTCTCAACGATACTTGCGTGTAACGATCTCAGTAATCAAAAGTTATATCATATTTTTTTGTGTTTTAAAACTCAAAGTTGCTGTATGACATAGTAACTTTTTTATAAAAATAGTTTTATAAAAGTATTTGTATCGTAACTTGTTTTCAACGTATTTTTGTCGGTTTATAGATCGGTTTTTCAAGTTTTTCTTACATAATGGAATCGTTCATGAGGCGTAATATTTTTATAAAATATCATCACCTACAGTCAAAAGTTCGAATTTTTAAACAGCCCATAGATTTAAGTGTATAACTTTATAAAAACTTGTTTTATGTATTAATTAAGTAGTAGTTTACTATAAAAACGCTTATAACCATATTTTAACATATGATGGTACTTAAAATAAAGTCTAAATATCATCCCTAGTCTTATAATTACATTGTAAAAAGTTCAATCCTTTTTACTTTCATTATTTTCACAGTGAAGTTTAAGAAAACTTATAAAACCCGAATTAGCATTAAACAATGTTTACTTAAACTTAGTTAACATACTTTTATATTACTTTTTCCATGATATTTATAACAAAGGAACGATGAGAATAAGTGTATAAATTGATAACACAAATAAAAATCCATTTATACATTTAAAAGTCTTAGTGGTGATATGCTATATTAACATGTAATACATATAATCATAAGAAAGAAAAGTATAAAGGATTAAGAAAACCTAGTAATGATGTAAGAGATGTGAAATAAGATTCTAAACCCGTGTTAATTCAAAAATAAAGCTTCCTAGCTTATAAACCAAGATTAGGTTTTCAAAACCATTCTAATCCATCCATATTCTTCTTAATTCTTGAAAATGAAGAACCAATGGCTTCCAAACACCTTAGAGTATCTTAAGAATGTTGTGTAAAAGGTTGAAATGATCCTAACAAAATCAAGGTGTGAATTTGTTTTTATGGCCTATTGTTGCCCGTGGGATTGGAGTAACAAGGAAGAAAGAAAATAAATTTGGTTAAGTAATAAAGAATGTAAACATTAGCCATGCATGCATGCTTATATATAGCATAAATATCTAGCTGAACTAAACCCTAGTTTTACTTTTCTAACCCTATTTAATTAAGCATGACAAGTTTGGAAAAATTTGTAAGACTACTTTATGTAAATCTCTAGATATTATTTACATAAAAATAGTCTTGGTCCTATCTTAGAAATTCGCATTTTATAGTAAATATGTGAAGTATAAATCTAATTTTGAGTATTGGTTAAATCGTATGGGTATTTGTTTAGGCTAGTTAGGTTTTAGAACTTCCGGTACATGCCTAAACGTATTTAATTATGAAACGTAAGCATTACGTAGCCAATAAAAATAAGATGAACAATAGTTATTAATTATCCTCATAATAATCAATAACACTTGCTTGATACAAACATTTATCGTTTAATGGCCCGTTTTACATTGTACGATCATTTCAGTTTACGCGATTTGTTTAACTAAGTTTACGGTTAAGAGCAACAACGCGTAAAACCCAAAAATAAATTATGAATTAATAAGTCATACAAATGAACCTAAAATACGAGGTGTTATAGTGTGCAACATGACTTTCTTTGTTGTCTGCCTGACGTTCGAATCCCAAGTGTTATCTTCTTGTCCATGATTCAGTGGCGAACTTAATGCAATCCTGCAATAGTTTTTGGCTTATTTGCCATTACACTGCCATTGGGGATCGAGCGGCAAGCCACCGACATATTTCTCAACTTGGTCTATTTCTTCCAGAAACATCCGATCACACATTAGTGCCAGTTCTTGGAAACGTGGGCTATAGGTTACCACATCGGTACCCTTCACCTTCAAATTCCACATTTCAAACTCTAGTTTCTTAATTTCGCCCCTTGGGTAGTATTTGTTTGTCATCATCTTTTTTAGTGGTCCTCCATGCAATTGCATGGGGAGGTTCATGAGTAGTGTTGTACATATACATGGTAAGTTCCACCATGTAAGAGCATTTCCTTGCAGGGTACACGTAGCAAATTTGACCTGGCATGCTACTATACAGTTGCTTATGCTGTAAACAGACTCCATCTTTTCAAACCATTGAGTGAGTCCAACCACTCCCTCAATGCCCTTGAAGTTCAAGGGTTGGCATTTTAGGAAGTCCGGTAGGTTGCATCACTAGCAACATGCACAGGTCTTCTGGCACCCGTTCTAAAGTATGGCTATCATCACCATTCCTAGGTTTTGCATCACGTGCTTCCAGTGCAGGCAGTAACGCCATCGTTAATCACCTTGTCATGAATTTGCAATTGGTGACAGATGTAGTGGTATGAGTGTCTGTGACTGGTGTTGGTGTTGCATCTGGGTTTAACCTCATGGTCTTTCTCTTTGGTGCCATTTTCTTTAAATCACAAGAAAACATAATACCCGTTAGATTTCATAAAATCATAACTATGACATAAACACAATAAAAATGAGATCACATCACACAGTGAAATGTACAACTGTTATTGAAATTAACCATGGTATAACCAAATCGACATTCATTTATAATAAATTCGATTTCATAGATAACGTAATCCGTCCATTTCATATATAACTTGGAAAAACATACATGTTCGGTTCAGATACAAAATGATTACTACACTTAGGTTACAAGACAAAAGAAACAACCTAAAGCCATACTAGCCGGGATATACCCGTAACACTTAGTATGCTGTACAAGATAGATAATACCTGAACAAAAGACCTATACTGGGTAGCTAAACAAAACAAAAGATCTATACAGTCTGCTAGCTGGGAATAACCCATAATACTTAACAGGCTGCATAGCATAGCTACAACATAACCAAATCTAGGAACTGCTACCAGCCTCCCCTGGTGCATCAGGCTGTGCCGGACCTTTTGCGGGTCCATGCTGCCTCTGAAACTCGGCCATCTGAGTCTGTAGTCCTTTCAGCAACTTTAATGCCTTAGTCAACTGGACCTGCCTCTGGTGGTCTGCTGCCAACAACTCTTTAATCACCCCCTGTCTCCTGTGATCTGCTGACTGTAACTCTGAAATCAATGCACGCTGCCCCACTATCGTAGTACGTAATGACATAACATCTGAACGTGCATAGTCGCTAGCGTCCATGGATAGTCCCCAAGCCTCACGAGCCATCCTAGCCTCTCTCTCTATCATTACTGCTAAACGACGATGAACAGGCCTATCCCTATACAACAGTTTGACTCGGGCTCTTAGTAGAGACCGGTCATCTTGAGCATCCTCCATCATACCATACATGATGGTAGTCTCCTGCTCAACAGTGGTAGAAAGATTGGTAACCCTCTGATTGACCCCCTCTAGGGTGGTCGGTGCAATCTCCTCGATGGCTCCTACCAGATCATCCCATGTATCTGTAATGCCATAGTCTAACTCCCTAGACATCGGACGTCCGGGAGCGACATCTACCCTATCGAAAAATCCATAAAGGTCTCCCCTTGCTACGGAATAAGGGTCTTCCCTCGCTACGGCAGGTCCATCCTGCCTAGCAGCACCGGCTGCTGAACTCTCCCCGACCTCATGATTAGGGGTGGGAGCAGCAAAACGCAGCCTCTTCCGAAGCGGTAAACAACTCTCAGGAACTTCGATATGAGTAGGGCTATTGGGTGGTGGTGATGGTATAGGTAATGGTGGAGATGGTATCTGGGGAAGTGGTGATGAGTATGGAATGAGGGGTGATGGTGGTGATGGTGGTGTGGCCGCACACTCATCAGTCTCAAACGGCTCGGTCTCCTCCTCGGATGGGACATGATCAACAGCTGGTAAAGCAACAACTGTATAGTCGGCAGGAGCTAGGTGCTCCTCCTCCTCCTCATCCTCCTCCTCATCATCATCATCATCATCATCGTCATCATCGTCTCGTCTGTCAGCAGGATAGTCGGCAGGGTCCTCCTCAGGATCCTCCTCATCATCCTCCTTCGGATCCCTCTCTGGATCAGACTCGAGAATATATCCTGGTGAGTCAGCAGTGGGTGAGGTAGCGGCAGGCAACGGCTGCTCCTCGGCTGGAAAGACATCATCCTCGGGTGGTATATACTCCGGGTACACCGGCTCCGGTACATAAGGTAAGTAAACGGGTGAGGGTGGTGCCTGCTCTGGCTCCTCAGGGCCAGGCACGTAGTCCGGTGATGGTGGTCCATCAACTCCTGGTGACCCCATGTCTGAATCGTCCTCAACTGGAATGGATACTGATGTGTATGTAACTGTAGAATGCTCAGAATCTGACATGATAATATCTGAAATCAAAAGTAGCTTATATAAGTATGCTAATATAAGACTCTTATCCTTATATACGTAATATCTTATAAACATGTATATCAATCATGGATGCATCTAGTTCAACCAACTAATGCACAATTTGTGTATGTATGTCCCGTGAAAAACCCCTTTGTATGAATGCAATGTTTGAAAACGGTTATAGTCTAGCAAAAACATTTGACCTCGTTCTCTATAACCTTGGCTCTGATACCAATCTGTAACACCCCCAAAATGGGTCGTAGCGGAATAAGGATCCGGGAGCGTTACTTCATAATAACAGTGCACAAGACATGAGAGAACGACCACTAAACGTGTTTGATAAATTATTGTTACAAAAGGTCAACGGCTTAACTTGTTCATTCTTGAAAATGCAAAGATTTTTCCACATGACAAATATTCCCAAAATATGT
>BQNB010032536.1:20544-53083 GCA_026074375.1 Tanacetum coccineum | reverse complement strand
GGGTGGAATTTTGAGGGTTTTTGTGCTAGTCATATACATTCCTATCTATGAGACGCTATTAATACTCGGTTTTCGTCGGCATGTGTCATAAAAAATTTAAATTTTGGGTTAATATTACCTTTTACGCTATGTTTATGGCAAATGAAGAAATAGTTTCTAAGGCTTATTCCCCCCTAAACTTAAATTGAATATTGTTCCCAATGTTCTTTAGAAGTACTCATAAAAACCGATAAATGGAAAAGAAAACAAGTAAAATAAACTAGTACTCCTCTGGTTTGCTCAATAATGGAGAAGAAACATGAGATAATTGGTTAAATCGTCCTTCAAGAATCGTCTAATGAAACTTACTAAGAACCTCCTAGCTTCTTCTTATCAAATATAACATGTAATCAAAGACAAAGACAACTACACCAAATATAAAATTGGCATGATAGATATAAATACAATGAGAGTTTAGGGTTTGACTCTATGAAAGTAGTAAAGATAGGATGAGAGTAATGATGTAATCATAGGTTTCTGCAGGATTATAAAAGAATTACAAATTTTAAATGTTGTGCAAATTATTTTTTGAAAATACTTGAAAATTTTCAAATTTTCCTATAGCTGGGCTGACGACACCGTCAGGATAAATCCTGACACCGTCTCCAGCCTCTGAGAGAATTTTCTTTTTGTTTTCTTTGAAAAATTTCCTGCACGCGATTATAAAAGTTATTTCCTGTATGATTTACTACATGAAACCAAAGAATAGTCAATACAATTATATGACTCGAAACTAACGCGGATTAATCTAAACAATTTATTTACCATGTTTGAATTGGTTCTTAAAAACCGGATATTTCCCCAACACTTATTTTGTGCAAAATACATTTGATTGTAATTAAGACGAGGTTAAAAACAAAGCAAAGCATAATTACAAAATGATGAATTCAAACATAAAAGAATAAACGAAAAGAATTAAAACACAAGACACTCCTAATATGCGATAAAAATAAACATTGGGTTGCCTCCCAAGAAGCGCTTTTCTTTATTTATGAGTCTTGTAGCTAGACTCGAAGTCACACGCTCTTACGTCGTTTCATGAATGCTCACGTGTCCGCGAATGATCCATTCTCTAATACTTTCATCCACTTGATATTCGGGTCCTAGGTTAATGCAATTCTTGTACATTGGCTTATTCTTCTCATAGGGATGCCTAAGTCCGTTCATCAAATCGCGCTGGCTAAGTTCTACCAGTGGTGGGATCTTGCTCCATTTAAAGTTCCTGAGCCTAGGTATTGTACGAGGCATCCTAAATATGTAAGTGTCAAAGATCTTAGTGAATGAGACTGATCCCCTAGCAACGTCATATTTGAGCTTAAAGATTTTTCTAAAGGGTTTGCCCATCAAGATTTCTGCCATATCGCTCATGATAAATTCTCCTATGTCCTCTAATACCACAAAATCTATGATATAGGTAAAACTTTTGACAAACACGTAAACATCCTTAACTATGGAAACTAGGTTCTTTCTCGTGCCCTCTAGTCCTTCTACCATTATTGTGTTGTAAGCTTTACGCGACATAATAGTTATTGATAGAAAAGGGTTGAGATAGGCAGTAAACTTCCTAAAGCCAATAATGCATTGGAATGCTAGGTCATCCCTGTCGAAACTGTCAGCCTTAATTATATTAAGTCAAACAAGAATGTTAATGGTCTTATTAAGTCAAATTAGGTCTTGTAATGTAATAGTCTAGATGGGTATTAACGGGATTGGATTGTAATCTAATATTGTCTGAGTTTCGGGCTCAAAGCCCAAGTTAAGCCAAGCCCGGCCCAAGAAGAAGCCCATGTGTCTAAGTGAAGGCATAGGGTATAAATAGGACCCTCTCTACACATGGAGAGGGTGTTGGTTGCCATTTGTTGTATGTGGAACTCACCAAACTCTCTCTTCTAATCTAATATTCTTTCATTTTCACTTCTCTTTTTTCTTCTACTTATTTTCGTCCCTAGTGCTTATTGGTGTGCTTATTATATTTGTGTATGGATTAAATATATGGGATAACATGTGGTATCAATCGCCAAGGGGTGTTTAGTGATTGATTTGTAGGAAAAAGCTCAAATTCGTGTGCTTAATGTGAGAAAAAA
Organism: Tanacetum coccineum; assembly: GCA_026074375.1. NCBI lineage: Eukaryota > Viridiplantae > Streptophyta > Magnoliopsida > Asterales > Asteraceae > Tanacetum > Tanacetum coccineum. The sequence continues at coordinate 50,960 of BQNB010032536.1, read as the reverse complement.
GCCCACGTCCTACTTAGGTTTTTGGCTTTTTTTTTGCTTGTTAATCATATCCTTTACTTGTTATACATGTTTCACAGTTTCTTGTATAGCCATTTCATGCATTAAATAAGTCTCTAGTTAGATTATTTAGGTTTTTCATATTCGGCCTATTTTAGTTTCCATGTAGCGGGTTGAGGTTGTTCTTGAGGATTTACAAGAAAAGCCATGTACTTTCGTGTTTAGAACAAGCTCTAGTTGCTTAGTTTGAAGCTAGTTAGCTTATTTCATAAGCTTATTGGGTTCTTTTTTTTTTGAGCTTATTCGAAATTCTCATAAACTTTTCATACTAGCGAGTTGTAAAGGCCTCTTGGTAGCGAGTTGTGTTCTGTCAAAGATATTAGTTTGTTTGTTTGCTATAGGTGGAATAGGACAAATAGGTACGAAAGCAACTTGTGTACTTGCTCGAAAGTCACTTGTTTGGCATCTACACCTTTAGCGAGTTAGCAAAAGCTCTAGCGACCTGGTGTAGCGAGTTAGGCAGTAAAAGTAGCGAGTTGGTGCAGCGAGTTAATGTAGCGAGTTACAGGTACATTGAAGAAATTTTTCGAAGATCAAAATCAAACGTTATGCTGCCCAAATTTTCTCAAAGTAGCAAGTTGTCAGACATCTCATTCTAGCAAGTTAACAGGTCTTACTAGCAAGTTGTAATAATAGCGAGTTATCTAAACAGCGAGTTTTTAAAGATTCCAGTGGTTTATTTAAAAATTGAGTGGCGGTTTGCTTAGTTTTCTCATTACCGAATTACATTTTCTGTTGATCCAATTTTGGTATTTCATTTTCCGTTCTAGCCCAATTTCGGTAAACTTCAATTTAGGACTTTGGACTTTAATTCAACGTAAACATTGGAGTAAAACGTTAATTAATTAATCAATCATCAAACCTCAACTTCAAATCAATTCTACTTTCACGGTTTTCTATTAGTTAAGTAAAATCCCGACAAGTAATTATTTCTCTTCTCAGTTTTAATCATAGAGTTGTAAAATCTCGTGGAAGTTAATTGAATTCATTCAAACCACAATACAATCAACACTTCATAACACTCAAGATCTGATATCCATTCACAACTTCATCAAAATGTCAAATACTAATATGCAAACTTAAACATCCAATGCTCTTCAAAATGCTATCATGGAAGTAGGTGGCAAAGATCGTCCACCAATGTTAGCACCGAGAAATTACGTTCAGTGGAAATCTAGAATCAAGAGATACATCGACACCAAATCTAACAATGAACTCATTCACTATTGTCTCCAAAATCCACCATACAAGTTTAAATGGACTGAGAAGAGAGTTCCAGTTGCTGAAGGTAGTTCTGAAACAACTACAGAAGGGTATATGGAGAACTATAACAATGTTTTACAAAACATACGGGATCAACTGAATGCTGAAGTTGAAGCCATTCAGATCATTCTCACAGGGATAGATAACGATTTCTACTCCACAGTTAATGCTTTTCCTAATGCATGTGAAATGTGGAAAGCCATTGAAAGGTTGAAACAAGGTGAACCAATCATTGTTCAAGATCTTAAATCCAATTTGTATTGGGAATTTGGAAACTTCACATCACGGAATGGTGAATCACTTGAATCGTATTACTCAAGGTTCAATAAGATGATGAATGAGCTAGTCAGGAATCAGTGTGATGTTACACATCATCAAGTGAATGTCCAGTTCTTAATTCAACTGCAACCAGAATGGCAAAGGTTTGTGACACTTGTTAAGTAGAGTCAAGAGCTGAAGACTGTCTCCTATCACAAACTTTATGACATCCTGAAGCAACACCAGAATGAAGTCAACGAGATAAGAGCTGAAAGACTAGCACGTACTGCTAATCCAACTTGCAACTTGTTGCTCAACAACAACCAGATTACCATCCTTAAAACCATCCTAATCACACAACTCAATATTCCTCAACCAGATCACAACAAACTACAAGAAACAGAGGAAAAGTAATTGTCAACTCTTCTGCTCCTATTTATGATCAAGAACCTGCCATGGTTACTAAAGATGATGTGAAATGTTCAAAAGGGAAAAGGAGACTTGATAAACTATGGCTTTTAATTTCTCTTTGCTCAAGAAAATCTACAAAACGGACCAACAACAAACCTTTCGACACTGCATCAAATACCAATAGAGCCTAATCAAGATAATTCACCGAGAATCAACAGAGGAACTGGGTATGAAAATCATAGGGTAGTTAATGTTGCTGGTGCTAGGGAGAATGTAGGTACTCGGGTTGTGCAAAAGTATGAAATTCAGTGTTATAATTGCAAGGAATATGGGCATGTATCAAGGGAATGTCAAAAACCAAAACGAGCAAAGGATGCAGCTTATCACAAGGAAAAGATGTTATTGTGTAAGCAAGAGGAAGCTGGAGTTCAGTTGAATGCAAAGCAAGCTGATTGGAAGGATGACACTGATGATGAGTCTGACGATTAGGAATTGGAAGCACATTATATGTATATGGCACAGATTCAAGAAGTTACTCCAGATACTGCTAATATTTCTGGACCCATCTTTGATGCTGAGCCATTACAAAAGGTACAAAATAATGATGATAACTATAATGTGTTTGACGATGACCGAGAATATCCTGAGCAACTTGAATCTGTCAATGAACCATATCCTGATATGTGTTATGATAGAGAACAGGATGACCAGGATGATACTAATAAACTTGGCAAGAACGTGATTTGCTTTCTTCTTTAATTAAAAAACTAAAATGTGAAATTGATGATAGCAAAAACCGTAATAAATTTTTGGAATCATCAAACCAGGCTTTAGTTGATAAATTAAAAGGTGATATTGAGGATTTTAAAACCAAAAATAAAGTTTATAATCATCAAATAACCATTTTAAAGAAGTAAACAATAAACTGTCTAAGATTAATCGGTTTATGTTCAAAGACCTTAAGAAGTTCCAAGCGGAACTTGATAAGTATCATGATGTGAATTATGCGTCAAAGGTGGAAATTGATTGTGCAAAAGCAAAAGGGGATTTAATGTCAAACAAAATTGAATTTGAAAAGTCTTCTAATGAATACACTCAAAAGATAGATGATTTAAATCAAATTATTTCAGATATGAAAAAGTAGCTTTTTGCACATCAAGAAACCATCTCCATAATGTCATACGAAAAAGAGGCTCAGATCAAGTTTTACAAAACTCGTGAAGACAAAGAACTAGATAAGGTCATTCCTTTAGAAAACAAAGTCAAGGTTTTGGATGATATTGTATATAAAACCGGTCAATCTGTTCAAACAATAAATATGCTTCATCGTAATTGTAAAACGAGTTTTGCAAAACCTGAGTTCCTCAAGAAAGCTCAAAGAGTGAATCCTCATCTGTATGATATAGGTTGCTATAATGATAATCTTGCTTTAATGTTAGCCCCTGAATCTGACAAAATGATTCGTCTTGCAAAAGAAAGTCGATCAAAATTAAGTGATTTAATCAGACCTTTTGATTATGACCAGTTGAATAATCTTTATGATTTGTTCATTCCACAACGTGAAAAGTCGCATGAACAACACTATTTTTCAAAAGCGTCAAAGATGAGTCAAACATCTGCTAATAATGAAATTTCTAAAGAGTCTTTTCGTAAACAAACAACTTTGTTAGAAAAATGAATGGATGAATCCATCCCTTGGGATCAAAAGTGTAAAAACTCTACAGAACTTTTCAAAATTAAAAAAAGTGTTGGCACGATTTTTGATGGAGTGGAACGTTGCAAACAAACAATCGCTAAAAGAACATATTTTGGTCACATAGATCCATTCATTCAAAACACAATCGAAGGAAATTTTTGCCCCCAAATTAGAATAATCAATGCGGACTTAGAAAAATTTCACTTGTGTTTGAACGAGGAAATGGTTGCTGATTTGAGATACTTCAATTCTCTTGAACATGAAGTAGACACTCTCAAATCTCAACTGAAAACTCAAAAACACAGTTTCTGGATGAAATCGATCGACTTTCAAGGGAATATTACTATGCTGATCACATGAATGCAATACTTGGTGTGTACACTAATATAGATCAAGTCAGTAATTTGCAATGTGATTATTTGGAAACTTTGGAAAAATGTGAACATCTTGAAAAAGAGCTTTCAAAAAGTAGAACAATGTCAATGATTTTTAAAGCACTTTAGAAACATGCGATTAATCTTGAACTTGATTTACAACAATGCAAAGAAAAGATAAAAAATGACAAATATTTCAAAGAAAACCAGTCCAACGTATTTCTGAAAGAACGTGAACAATATTTTGAAATTCAAGACTTGAAAGCTCAATTACAAGACAAAGGAATTGCAATAAGTAAGTTGAAGAAACTCATTGAAAAGATGAAAGGAAAATATGTGGAAACTAAGTTTGAAAAATCATCAGTTATTCGACAACCGAATGCTTTTAAAACTCAAAGACAATCAGTTTTAGGAAAACCGGCTATTTTTCAGATTCTCTTGAAAAGAAAGATTTTTCAAAGTCAAAGTCTGTTACCAAAAATAATGTGTCAAATTATTTTTCAAAACCATTCACTGCATAGATTTTGCCTCAGAATATAAAGTCAATCTTAAAGAACACAAATGTGATTGCTGGAGGAATGTATAAAGTGCACACAATGCCCAATCAAACTAGAACATCACAGTTGCCTCAAGATATTAGGAAAAATAACAAACGCGTATCCTTTTCTACAGGAGTAATTCCCACTTCTAGCTTTAGCAGACCTCAGCTTAAGAGCAATCGAATGGGAGATAGATTCATGCCTAACAATAGTCAAGGGAAGATGCAAGAAGTAGAAGACCACTGTAGGAATTTTATGTTTTCAAATAATAAAACGTCGTAACCTGCGCGAATGGACAGTTTGAAATAGCTAAGCAAGACCTCGAATGTATTACTTGTTTATGTTTACTTTTGTTTGGAAAATGTGTGCTAAAAAAAATCATGATATTGAGTTTCTTCATTATATCAATGGCGTTAATTCTAGGACTAGACAGCCAATTTCTATGCCTATTAGTACTAGAGAACCCAAGCAAACTGTGAACCAATCTGTTGCAACATCCCATAAGAAAACAGTTGCCATAGACTCCACTATCAAGAAACCTAGAAACATAATTAGGAAGATATGAGCAAATTTATAGTCATGCAGTCCGGTGTGTCCTAAGTTTTACACCACCCAGATACAAATGGAAACCTAAGTCCCAACCAGGAAATGTCAACCCAAATGTTAGTATACCTTTAGGAAATGCATCTAGACCTACTAATATTTTGGAACCTATGACCCCTAGGTGTTCCACTCTATCCAATACTCCATTGTCTTCTAATTATTTTGCAGGTCGTAGAGATAATTCTATTCATCGTCGACTTTGGGTGCTCAAAACACATGACGGGAAATCTCAAACTTCTAACTAATTTTGTGGACAAATTTCTCGGCACAATGAAGTTTGGAAATGATCAAATCGCACCGATTCTTGGTTATTGAGATTTGGTTCAAGGAACTATAACTATCAAACAGGTTTATTACGTCGAAGTGCTAAATCATAATTAATTCTCCGTGGGTCAATTCTGTGATGCGGATTTGGAAGTTGCTTTTCGAAAGTCTACATGTTATATCCGTGATTTAAAGGGAAATGATCTCCTCACAGGTTCTCGTGGCACAGATCTGTATTCCATTACTCTTCAAGACACATCAACTCGCATCCAATTTGCTTAATGGCTAAAGCCACATCGTCTCAAGCATGGTTATGGCATCGTCATCTCTCACATCTAAACTTCAACACCATAAACTTGCTTTCGAAGAATAACATTATCACTGGCCTTCCAAAATTAATTTTTCAAAGATCATCTTTGTTCTTCTTGTGAGTTGAGGAAAGCTAAAAAAAGTCTTTTCACACTAAGACTACCCCGAGTTCCAAAAGACAATTACAACTTCTACACATGGATTTATGTGGTCCCATGTGGGTAGAAAGTATTAATGGAAAGAAATATGTTGTCGTAATTATTGATGACTACTCCATATATACTTAGACTCGCTTCTTGAGGTCTAAAGACGAAACACCTGCAGTTCTCATTGATTTCCTCACACTTATCCAAAGAGGACTTCATGCTCAAGTTAGAACAGTTTGAACTGACAAAGGCACAAAATTTCTAAATAAAACTCTTCATGCATACTTTGAAAAAGAAGGTATAACACACGAAACGTCAACTGCTCGAATACCTAAACAAAATGGCGCTGCCGAAAGACGAAACCATACTCTTGTTGAGGCTGCTCGAACAATGCTAAGCGCCGCTAAAGTTCCTTTGTTCTTCTGGCCTGAAGCAATTGCAATAACATGTTTTACTCAAAATTGTTCACTCGTAATTCCTTGACATGAGAAAACACCTTACCACATCATCAATGGCCAGAAATTGTCTGTTAAGTTCTTTCATATTTTTGACTCTCTTTGCTACATCGTCAGAGATGGTGAAAATCTTGATAAAATGAAGGAAAAAGGTGATGCATGTATTTTTGTAAGGTATTCTACTCAGTCAAGAGCTTACAGGGTATTTAACAAGAGAACAAGAATAATAGTTGAAACCATTCATGTTAATTTTGATGAATTACCTCGGATGGCGTCAGTTCTGACCTTGTTCCACAATGTTCGACAACGGTACTTAAACAAGACAGTTTAAGTCCCGATCTCCAAAGTCAAGAAAATGTTCCTCAAGCACCTAAGATAGTAACAACGTCATATGAGTTGGATTTGCTATTTATTCTGATGTTCGATGAATTACTCAATGAATCTACTCCAGTTGTGTCAAAGTCTCCCGATGTACATGCTGCTGATGCTCCTGATAAACGTCAACATCATAACACAACTCACACTTCTACAACAACCGTTGTTGCAGATGCACCTCCATTGAACATTCAAACAACACCTTAAACTACAAATCAAGCACCAACTCAAGTACCAACTATCACTGCCACTGTGAACATTATTCAAGCAGAAACCAATAATGAATATGCACAAGTTGATGATGATGAATTTATCAACATCTTTAGTACACCGGTACAAGAACAAAGGGAGACATCGTCTCGTCATGTTGATTCGTCAAACATGCATACATTCTATCAACATCATCCTTTTGGCCAATGTTAGACAAAAGATCACCCATTAGAATAAGTCATTGGAAATCCTTCTCAATCAATTAAAACAAGACGTCAGCTAGAAACTGATGGCGAAATGTGTATGTTCGCACTCGCCGTGAGTCAAACCGAACTGAAAAACATAAAAGAAGCCATGGCTGATTCTGCATGGAATGAAGTGATGTAGGAAGAACTTCGCCAGTTTGATCGATTAGATGTATGGGAATTAGTAGACAGACCACTCTGCAAAAATGTCATTAACATGAAGTGGCTCTGAAAAAACAAAAGGTAATGAGGAAAATACTGTAATTCGCAACAAAGCTCGTCTTGTAGCTAAGGGATACACTCAAAAGGAAGGAATTAATTTCGAATAGTCATTTGCACCAGTTGCTCAGTTGGAAGCTGTCCGATTATTCATTGCGTATGCTGTACACAAATCATTTACAGTATACCAGATGGATGTTAAGACAACATTTCTTTACAGACCTCTAAAGGAAGAAGTGTACGTAAACCAACAAGATGGATTTGTAGACCCATATCATCCCGATCAAGTTTACCGACTCAAGAAGGCATTATATGGACTCAAACAAGCACCAAGAGCGTGGTATGATGAACTATCCAACTTCCTGGTATCCAAAGGATTCTCAAAATGTATCATTGATCCAACTTTGTTCATAACTAAAAAAGGGGAAGACATATTGCTTGTGCATATTTACGTTGATGACATTATTTTTGGTTCTACGAAACCAAAACTTTCAAAACGATTTGAAAAACTAATGCAAAGGAAGTTTGAAATGTCTATAATAGGGAAGCTGAAACTCTTTTTAGGAATTCAGATCCACCAATCCCCTCGTGGTATCTTTATAAACCAAGCTAAGTATGCTCAAGAGATACTTAAAAAGCATGGTATGACCTCATGTGATAGCATTGGTACTCCAATGGCTAACGAAAACACCTAGATGCATACTTGAGGGTACAATATGGTCGACCAAGACAAAATATCGTAGTATGTCAGCAGCACTCATTATTAACAGCAAGTAGACCAGATATTGTACATGCAACATGTTATTGTGCTCGCTATCAAGCGAAACCGACTGAGAAACATCTCACTGTGGTTAAGCGGATCTTTCGGTACCTTAAAGATACCATTAACATGGGTCTTTGGTATCCGAAGGACACCAGTTTCAAACTAACTGCTTTTTTAGATTCGGATCACACGGGCTGTCTCGATTCACGTAAGAGCACATCTGGTGGCATACAATTTCTAGGTGGTGATAAGTTAGACAGCTGGTCGTCCAAAAAGCAGGACTGCACTTTAATGTCTTCAGCAGAAGCTGAGTATGTGTCTTTATTTGCGTGATGTGCTCAAATTCTATGGTTGAGAACTCAACTCACAGATTATGGCTTCCACTTTGATAAAATACCTATGTATTGTGACTCAAAGGCAGCCATAGCCATCTCGTGCAATCCAGTCCAGCATTCCCGTACCAAGCACATCGATGTCAGATATCACTTCATAAAGGAACAGGTTGAAAAGGGAATTGTTGAATTATTCTTTGTCAGAACTGAGTACTAGTTAGCTGACCTGTTTACTATAGCTCTGTCAAAAGATAGGTTTAAGTATCTCGTCAGACGACTTGGTATGAGATGTTTGACTCCAGAAGAACTGGAGGTTCTGGCAAATGAATCTGCTTGATCTATCAAACATCAATTTGTAAATATTTTTATTTCTCTCTTTATTTTGATTTATAAATATTTTTGAAAAAAGAAAATACAAAAATTTAAAATCTAGAAAAACAAAATATAAAATCAGAAAATTACAAAAATACCAAAAAGAATCTTCTCAACATGTCTTTTGAAATCGATAACATTTACGTACCTAGAAATGTTGATTAACATAGACACAGGCGTGTAAATGAAGTTCGAGCAAGAGTTTCAAATGCTTTCAAAACATGTCATTTTTAAATTTTCTCACAATGACTTATGTACATTTCAGTGCATAACTCGGACCTGAATGTATTAGGGGAGTGTACGCTTCAGTGCACTTACTCCAAAAATAGAAGAGAAGTCTTCTATCATGTGTTTTTAAAATCGTTGAACACAATTTTTCAAAAAGAACTTTCTATGTCAAATTGTCTACAATATAATTTGTGGTATTTTCCCATAAAAAAGTGGTATTTGTTAAAATTGTGTGTTCAACACTCCCTTCCTCGAATAAGTTTTAAAAAATTGTTGTACGTAGAATGTCATTTTATGTGAATCAATTCTTGAGGGGGAGCTTTTAAAACAAAGCCTTTTAATGTGTTGGGTACATCTCATAAATGTCAATTTTATGTATCCAAACACATTTTGTGAAATTAATATGTGGAAATTATAATAATGTCCAATTACTAATATAGCATTTTCACGTAAGACCATCTTCACTCCGTCTTCAACATTGTGTGGTGTCATATCAATTTTTCAATCCAATGTCAAGCTTTAATAAATCTTGGTATCCCACATATACTGTTGAAGGGGAGCAATTTGATACATGAATTCATGCAATATCGTAGTATAATTTTTCTCTCCATGGAATTTTTCATGTCAAAATTTTAATCAATTGGTATTTTAAATACTAAGGGATTTATTATTTTAAATAAGGGGAGAAAATGTGATTAAAATGTGATATAGAAGAATGTGATCTTTAAGACTCTAAATGCAACACTTTCCTTTATGTGCTAACAATGTCAGAAAATGGTTTTATGGTTCGATCTCTATACCCACAACCAATTAATTTTACGACGTCATTGAAGTCATAAGGTGGTTAAGGTTAGGTATAAGTCCTACGATCCAACCAGAACCAGAGGGATCTACCCAAGGACAATTCATAGTTAGAAATAGCAGTCCTTAGGTATGATTAGAGAAGAATGAGTAAAAGGGAAAAATGCCGACAAAGATTGAGCTAACACTGGAAGAATCACAACAAGGTGTTAGTAATGACGTCTTGGTAAGAATTGAAGGGGTTGAAGAATTAAAAAGAAATGTATGGATAAAGGGTGAAAAGAAAGCAGCCCTCCATACAACTTAGGCAGAAATCGGGTCAATACATAATCTATCAAAATCACAAAGATGATTGTTGATATTGAAGAAAGTCATCATGGACCCAGTGATGCAATGCACAACCCTTCCCAGCCATTTGAGTTTCTCTCAAAAGAAACCTGTCTCATTTGTCACGGAGATACACACGTTATCTATTGACATCTCACTCCGAGATTGTTGATATTGAATAGGTGGTAGTCTGCTCCAGCCCCCGATTACTAAAACCAAAGTGCACAAATCGAGTCTAGACCCAGAAGAGATCAAATTATAAATCTCGTTAGGACACAATATCAAAATACACTTGTTGAACACCATAAAGTTCACAATGTAACACCCCCAAAATTCGTGTCGCAGCGGAATGATGTGTACGGTGGCGTTACTTCATAATACAACAGCACAAGATACAGGAGAACGACCTCTAAATGTCGTTTGAAAAGTAATCTCGTTAATTTTCTTGAAATTGATATAACATTTGTCCCATGATTGCATCACAATGAAAAGCTTGAAAACAATACAACGAGATTTGATCATTTGTAGGTAAGTAAAAATCCATAAATGAAATATTTTCAATTTAGACTCCAATGCACATCAAGTAAGCCAATGCCTAATTCACCTGAGAAAAACATGCTTAAAAGTGTCAACATTAAAGTTGGTGAGTTCATAGAATTTTGTAAGTATAAATGTAAATGTTGGAATCCAAAGATTTATAAAGTATATATGACCGATGTTTAAATCCATAATAATAAACGCTCAAAACATGTAAGAGTAAATGTAGAACCGAAAGAGTTTAGTGTTTATTGCTTCGCCGCAATATAATGAAAAGTGTTCAGAAATTAGTAATGTTCAATAAGTAGTATGGACAGTGATATCGTTGATTTTCTAAAATGTATGGGTCTACTATAACAGATACAGTACCACATAAATAATATCTACTGTTGCGCTAAGCTCATGACACTGAAGCTCGACATCTATGTATACAATTTAATGCAAATAAAGGCCCGTGTAGATGTTCAAACCCGTAACATCCAAATTATTCCGACATGTATGCATTCGTGTTTCAGTACGGTCAAAACTAGTGAGAGCTACTCACCCGAACAGGGATGTCAAAATCCCCCCAAAAAAAATAATCTAATATATACACTTCGCTAGCATCCTCAAACCGGTCCTTCGGTCAAGAATTTACCAGTTCATGATAATGGGCAATAGCGGGTTTAGCTACTTAGGCACATCTAAACAGGAGATGTTAACCGAAAATACTTGTGTCCAATACAAATAACCATTGTATTCATAAACAGCTTTAAGTACTTAAATCCATAAGTAGAAAAGATTGTGATTTAAATCAAGTAATTGAGTTTGTAATGAGTATGTAAACAATTTCATAAACGTGTATGCAAATGAGTATGTAACAAAGTATGAAACCAAGTTTGTAATCAACCATGTAATTGTGTTTGTAATGAGTTGCGAAATCAATTATGTAAACCAAATGTGTATAATAGTATGTAAAAGATACTGTAATTGAATATGAAAACAAGTTGTATTGAGCATGTATTCTCCTTCGAGATTTGCAAAGCAATTGTAAAACAAGTGAAAGAGGGGCTATAAACTCACATTGATGTTGTAGAACGATTGGCAGAACTGCACATATTAAGCACAGCACAAACGGAAAACCGGAACGGCTCGATCACATTGCGGCCTATCTTAACGGTTATATCCCATTTGTTTAGGACGAGGTGTTTGGGTTTTCTGATGGAGGATTACATCAACGCGACACGTTGATAAAAGATTCAGGTTCCTAGTTGCAGTTTGGTTTGTGGTTGGTTCAATAAAATCAATCAAAAGTATATAATTCATATGGTGAATTATATGACAAAGTATGTAATATATTCCGTATATATTACACATGGAAGATGAACAATTATATACTTCATATGGTGAATTATATAATAACGACCGAAAATCAAAAGGTTAATTTGAAATATATAATACTTTGAAAGTATTATATAATAAGTGTGAGTAAATAATTAAACCAAATGGTTTGACACGTTTTCGGAAAATCACCGCTTAAATAAATAAAAAGTTCTTGTATAAAAGTAACCGTACGTTTTAAAGTTACAAATCATGTTAAAAGATGTTTGTAAAGTTTTCACAAAAGTTATAATGTTATTATCTTGTCAAAAATTAATAAATGACATTTTAGAATTTGGTAATTTTGTATTTCCTTGGCGGTTCGATAAATATTAAGAATTATAGTGAAAGCTAGTATATATTTATATATTTTTAGAAAATTTCGCCATGACCTTCTCGTTTATGTGATGTTTCCCATTTTTACAAAATCTAACATTTTCCTCTTTTCAATCAGTCCGCGTTGCAAATATCTCAGTATATATTAAACGAAATCTAATAAATAACAAAATAAGTATAACCAACGTATGCTACCACCGTTTAATGGTGAACCAAACACACCCGATGTGGCTGTTAGCCACGGATCCAAACACACCTACTGCGTCTTAAACCCAAAACCAAACACACCATTATGTTGCCTGCTGTCCCAAACATCCCTGTTTGGGTGTTAAACACAAAACCAAATACCCCTAATGGTCCTTACATCCAGATCCAAACGCACCCGTGGTGGTGTTAACCACATAATCGAACACACCCGATGTGGTGTTACTGCAGCCAAACGCACCCTATATGGTGGTTCACGGCAAACCAAACGCACTCGTGTGTTGATGATACGAATAAACAAACACCCCTATAGCTGTTACTATATCAAACGCACCCCTAACTGATGATATACGTAAAAACGAACACCATTTTGGTGTGACCCGAAAACCAACGCATCCTGTGTGGTGTAAATCCACATAAACAAACACCCTTGGTGGTGTGGTGACTGCCAAACGCACCCTTGGTGGTGGCTGCCACCCACACGCACCCTAATGGTCACCGATAACAACCAAACGTACTGCTGCCATAAATCCAACGCACCTTTGGGTGGTGACAGAAAATCAAACGCACCCTCTTGTGGTGTTAATCACCAAAAATGGACGCACCCTTGTGGTTGTTTATAACAACCAAACGTACCCCTGTTGGTGGCTGGGTAGAGGTGGTGGTGCGGTGATGGTGACGAGTTGGTGGCGTGGATGGAGATGGGGGTGATGGTGGTATAGGCGGCGGCTGTTATGATGATGGGTTAGGTGGATATGTGGTGGGGTAGCAGACAAAAGGGGAGGGGGTGGCGGCTGTTGATGGCTGCCATGGTGGTGGAGTAGCAACAAGGTGGAGTGGCAGCGGGGTGGTGGTGTGGCGTGACGGCGCGTGGGTTGTATATCGGATAGATCCGGGACGAATCTATCTTTTCATAAATTTTTGGGTTCGCCGGAAAAAGTCGCAGGAAAAGTTTTCCGGCGGCGGCGGCGGCCTGGTGGCCGGTGGCTGCCGGAACTAATGAGAGAGAGAGCACATGTGTGTGTGTGTTGTATATATAAATGATAATGAGATAAATGTTATAAATTTTTATTTATATATAAAAGTAAAAAAAATGAAATGGCAAGTGAGTATTACTTGAGGGTTAAAAGTGTAAGTTTTTAATGTAGTTTTGATAAAAAGCGGTTCGGGACTCGTTTGAGCGACTTAACGAATGATTCGAGTCACGAAACTAGCGCCATTGTTTTCCAAATCATTTTTCTGATAAAAATGAGTATTCACTCGACTAATTTTCATAAGCGTTTTATAAAATCTATTTAACGCGTTTATTATTTATTTGTACATTCCCGATAAACATTGTCCGTAAAATGCTCTTTTACTCGAATATTTACGTCTTCAACAAACGCCGCTGAATAAAATGATGACTAATTTATTAAATATGTTTATTTACTAAAAAGTGTTAATTAAATATAATTTAATTATTTTCTTGTTTCTAAAATCTTGCGAGGGCATTTCAGTCACTTTCTGTTCGTTTTCGGGTCTCGGGCAAAACTAAAAAGTTGTCTGGAATGTTGTTTTACATCAAATTGCTTTAGAGTCCGAATAATGAAAACGTGATTTAGTGGTTCGTTTTTGATACGCCAGCTTATAAATAATATATATCTTTTTCGTTTTTGAGCCAAATAAGTTAAAAATAACTTCCATTTGAGAAATATAATAATAAATATTATTTATTATTTGAAATACGTTCCGAAATTTTTTACCGGCCACGCGGTAATTGCTTTTATTAGACAATAAAACGTCAAAAGTCAAAAAGTCATGTCAGACCCAAAAAGTCAAAGGGTAAAATAGTCATTTAAAATGATTATTATTTATTAGTTTGGTACTATTAAGTGTCGCGAGCAAGCTTGTCCGTAAAGTTAAAACTTTATTTTGAACATTCGCGTTTTTAAACAAACATTTTTGAATGAAATATTAAACGATTTATAAAATACTTTTTATTTAATAAAAAGTAATAATTAAATATAAATTTAATTATTTTGGGTCGGTACGTGTTGTGTTCAAGATTTTTGCGAGGGCATTTCAGTCACCTTCTGATTGTTTTCGGGTCTCGGTCAAAACTAAAAAGTTGTCTGGAATGTCGTTTCACATCGAATTGCTTTAGGGTCCGAGCCGTGAAAACGTGATTTAGATGGTTGTTTTTGTAAGTCAAGCCAGACCTAAAAGTCAAAGGGTAAAATAGTTATCTAAAAATCCGAAAATTCTCGGATGTTACAGTACCTACCCCTTAAAGAAATCTCGTCCCGAGATTAAATTCGTGTTATCCGATTGTGTGACCAAGGAACAAGACCTAAGATTTACTAAACTCGTTCTAAACAAGACGCTGATAACTTTATTCAGCAAGATTCGGTGTTTCTACACTTCTCAATCTACCAAAAATTTTGGCTAGGTTTGTCCAGGATATTTAATCCATCAAAATGGGTATCTCAAAATATATCATTACAGATCTTATGACTGGTATAACCGCGTTATAGGGAAAGTCTCATTATAGTGAAAACCTCAAGAAGAAGGTGTAGTCGCGTGAGTATGTTTGTATAAGTTTCTAAATGTCCGAGGACGGAGTCTCGTTTCTACTATCTGTAATGTTCGATGATTCATATCAACGTGGCTTATGTATGTAAGTACCCAACTTACTTGGCAGTACTAGGATGTATCGCGACCTAAGTCTTCCTACTAGTGGCCCGAAATGAATAGTCCAACTATCTGTTTCGTCGATAGGTGTTTATCTCGTTTAAGGGGAGTTGCATAACCTATTGGATAAAGTTGTATCAGTCGGGACCGCTCCAGGACCCAACAGCAGCGACCATAACATCAATACTATAACAAATGGTGATGGGATGCCGAGAATTAGGACATTTCGAGAAACAATATTCCCATAATAAAGTTTAACAAATGGGAGGAGCTCGCGGAAGAGCTTATGCGATAGACGGCGGATTATGGTACTCAGTCGCTAGTTTGAGGACGAATCAACTTCATTAACGTAACAAGTCTGTTAGTTCCACGAACAGTTTACAATCGCAAGGATTTGCAATCGCAAAAGTAACAACTTAAGAATGAGATAAGGTAGTTCCAAGTGAGGCCTTAAGATTCTGCTGAGTGGCAAGACACGATTGTGTCTCTAGACCCTTTTTAACGGATTCTGATGATTATCGATTTCAGGTTCATACTCGTGTCATATCGGATACATTAGCCCACTCATTTATAATTTATTATTTGCATAAAGAAGCGTCCCAATTTATGTAAATAATAAATTGATAAAACTTATGTTCGTGGGATTTATAATTACTATTTATTTAATGAAAAGCGTCCCAATCCTTTCAAAATAAATAAATTATAATCATCCTACTTAATAATTCTGGGCAATAAGCGTCTCTCAAAATAACCTTCAAGTGATGGATGACCATTACGATGCATTGATTGTTCTCTAATGAGTTATGGATGAGTGATTTTAAACTCGTCTTCTGGAAGCTGGTAGTAAAATCTGATAGCGAGAGTGATCTACATAGAGTTCAAGATAGTTAATGAGTACTCGGTTTAGAGTAAATAAGGTAAAGATCTCTATGAACGAATCAGCATAGCGATTATCATATCAATCTTCCTATTACAAGTCCCGCCCATACAAGACTTGCAATACTTAGATTCATACATAATCCCATGTAAACAGAACTGTGACGGGCTTTGTTAACATAAGCAATTTATATATTCAATTCCTCATATTACAAGTCCGCCCATTCAAGACTTGTAATACTTAGATTAGTACTAATTCCATGTAAAAAAAATTATGACGGTCTCCGTGTAATACAATATAGTTAAAGCTTTGAGGGAAATATTATATCCTTAGAGACCATTGCGCAACCTCAATGTCTGACGAGTACCCCCGGAAATATGAGACCATTTGCAACCCAAATGGTCTTAAAAATATTCTTGTATTTATAAAATAACTCTTATATAAATAAGCGTTTACGATATATGCGAACAAGGGAATGCAAGCATTTATATATATATATATGTATGTAACGTAAGCACTTAGGCAGCACGTTAATGTAAGCACTTATGCAAGTAGCGTAGATGCACTTTGAAAATGTTATGTGTTTGATGCAATGTTTGTGAAAACGGTTATAGACTAGGGTAAAATATGCAAATCTAGTTCTTATAACCAGCGCTCTGATTCCAATCGGTAACACCCCCAAATTCAGGACATACGCCTAGCGAATACCACTTGGGGTGCTACTTCATAATACACAGCGCTAGATACAGGAGAACGACCTCTAAATGTGTCGTTTGAAAAATAATCTCATTGATTTCCTTGAAATTGATATGACATTTGTCCCATAATTGCATCACCATGAAAAACTTGAATGTAAAAACTCCAATGCACTTCAAGTAAGCCAAGTATCTATATCACCTGAGAAAAACATGCTTTAAAACGGTCTAAAATAAAGTTGTGTGGAGTTCACAGATTTGTAGTTTAAATATGAATGTAAGTTTCAAATGAATGTATTTGTCCACTGTATCATCACAGTACCATGTAAAAATCCCAAAGATTTATAAAGAATGCACGACACATTTTATGTCACCAAAAGTACCAATCTTATCCCAAAGATTTATAAAGAATGCATGACCAATTTAATGTCACCAAAATGTTTCAAGTATGTATTGCCACTTTATTCAAGGCACAGTAAATATCCATGTGAGTATAAAACAATGATTACAATTACTCTAAGTTCATGAAACTGCGATGTAGACTTATATATATGCCACTTTATTCAAGGCACAGTAATTGTATTCCACCTTATTCAAGGCACCATTATAGTATTCCACCTTATTCAAGGCCCATTATAGAATTCCACCTTATTCAATGCACCATTATAGTATTCCACCTTATTCAAGGCACCATTATAGAATTACACCTTATACAAGGCACCATTATTGTATTCACCTTATTCAAAGGCACCATTTATAAAATTCTACTTAAATCGAATGCTATTTAACGTTGTTCTCGATGATGGGCTAGTCACTCCGAACGGGGATTGTCAATCCGAATAGATAGATTTTATAACATTTCGCGCTCACCTCATATGTGATTTACACGTTCATGCAACCTAAGCGAATCTCGTAATCATTCGAGTAAAAAGTCAAGTATGTGTTTTGTCCACAAGTAAACAAGTATTTTATCTCATCGCGAGAATATATTAATAATGTGTGTATACCAATTTGTAAACAATCAGGTAAATGCATTTGTAAAACAAGCATGTTTCTACCCAAAATAATATATATAAAACATGTAAAACGTGGGCTATGAAACTCACCTCGATGATGTAGAACGATTGAAGATAGGCATCTAATATGCACAATACGAACGGAAGACGAAGCGGCTCGATCAAGAAGTTGCAGCTAATCTTAACGGCTAAATCCCACTAGCCTAGGATAATGTATTTGGGTTTCCCGATGAATGATTACATCAACGCGACACGTTGATAAAAGATCTAGATTTAAAGTTGTAATACCTTGGTGGTTGGTTAAATAAATAGATTGAAAATATACGCAAAGCGTGTAATATTACATAACAAAGACAATCAATCCAAAGATAAATGAAAAGTATATAATACCTTGCAGGTATTATATAATAAATGTGAATAATTAATTAAATCAATTAGTTTGACATCAATTTAATTAATAAGAAGACTTTGTATAAAGGTTGACACATGTCTTAACGTTATGAATTAATCAAACCACGTTTGTAACAGTTTATAACAATTATAAAATATAAATTAATATTTTATAAATCATGTTTCGTTTCATCGACGGGTCGTGTCTAAATAGTTATCTCATTGTAAAAATATAGTTTTCGTCCGTTGTCAGGTTATGATGTATATATCTTTAAAATATATCTTAGTCCCTTTTCTCGTGTTTCCAAAATAATAGAAGTTTTGGTAAAACATTACTAATATAGAAATTTATATATAAATTTCGCCATGACATTTCCGTTTATATATCGTTTCCCACTTTTATCAAAATTCAATGTTTTCCCACTTTAATCAAATCGTGTTGCAATATACGCTCGTTATTAATATTTATAATTAGACAAATTTTTAAATAGCACATTTATTTAACCAATTTAAACCACCACTAGATCCGGTTATATAATTAAATATTGAAATATATTTATGAGTCCATTTTTGTAAACCAAACTCACCCTATGTTGTTTCGCTAAACCAAACGCGCCTATTTCTGCTAAACCAACCAAACGGATCCCCTTTTTGTTGTCTTCTCTAAACCCAAACGCACCCCTTGGTGTAAATCTGCCCAAACCAAACGTACCCCTATCCGTGTTTCTGCTATACCAAACACACCCTAACCGGTCTGTTACCCAAACGCACCCTATGGCCTGTTTTAACGCCAACGCACCTAATGTATTTCTATATCAACCTTTACACCCTATATCTGTTTCTTCAAACCAAAACGCACCCCGTTGCGGTCGGCTGCTCTAAACCAAACGCCCCTTGTGCTTGGTGACAGCCCTAACCAATTGCACCCCTTGGTGGCCTTGGGCTTGCACCCCCAAACCAAATGCACCCTAACACGGTGTTATAAATACCAAACGCACCATAATCTAGAACCAAACGCACCCTAATCTTGTTAATAACCCAAAAACAAACACCCCTAGCTGCTGACCCTGGAACCACAACCCAAACAAAACACCCTTTTGGGTGGCTGGTCCCTTAAACCAAACGCACCCTTGTGCGTGTATGAAAACCAAACGCACCCGCTGGTGGGGGTGATGGGGTGGCGGTGGTGGTGTTTTACCACCGAAACAAACACGCCCTTCGTGCAGCTTGCAAAAAACCCATGCGCACCCTTTTCTGTTTTAATAAACCACGCACACGCTTTTCGGGTGGTTTTACAACCCGAACAACACCCTTTTGGTGTTTATGCTAACCCACACGCACCCTTGGTGGCTTATAACCCAAACCCAACGCACCCTACGGTGCGGCTGAAAACCACACGCACCCTTTTTGGGTGACGGCTGTGGTGATAATGATGGTGGTATAATGATCATAGTGGTGGTATTGGTTTAATTGATGATGGTGTGTGAATGGGTTAGGCGGCTAGTATTGTCGGATAGGGGGAAGGGAAAAATGCGCGTTGTGGCGCGTGCGGGGCGAATTGCGGTGAAGTGGATCGGATAGATCCGGAGATGAGGAGCATTTTTGGATTCGGTCGGAAAAGTCCGCCGGAAAAGTTTACGGCGGCGGTGATGGTGCGATGGCGGGGGCAGTGGTGGCTGCCGGAAATGAGGGAGAAGGAAGAGGAGAGTGTGTGTGTGTTTATATTGTTAAAATGAAAATAAATGATATAACTTTTATTATTATTATTTATTTAATAAATGTGGTTTAAAGAAAGTGTCAAGTCCTTTATAGTGTAGGGTAAAAAGTGTAACTTTTTAATATACTTTTGATAAAAAGCGGTTCGAGACTCGTTTGGGCGACTTAACTAATGATTCACTCGACCGAAACTTGCGCCGTTGTTTTCCAAATTATTTTTCTGATAAAAATGAGTATTCACTGAT
Organism: Tanacetum coccineum; assembly: GCA_026074375.1. NCBI lineage: Eukaryota > Viridiplantae > Streptophyta > Magnoliopsida > Asterales > Asteraceae > Tanacetum > Tanacetum coccineum. The sequence goes on along the minus strand of BQNB010032536.1, from coordinate 30,668 downwards.
AATATTTCATGTATATTTTATAACGTTTAATAATATATTGTTAGTTTATTTGGTGTTGAGCCGGTTACGTCTCGTCGAAAGTAAAACTGATGAATAAATTTCTAACTCGTATATTAGCCGTTATCAACAAAGTTTTCGAAAATAAAAAATTTTGACTAATTTATCTTAAATATTTTTATTTATATAAAAATGGTTAATTATATATAACTTTAATTATTTTCCGTTTCTAAATATTCTTACGAGGACATTTCAGTTACTTTTCGACTGGTGTTCGGGTCTCGGTTCAAAACTAAAAGTTGTTCGAATTTCGTTTTACATCAAATTTCTTTAGAGTCCCGAGTTGTAAACTTGATGTGGTTTAGCTGCTCGTTTTTTTTAAATCAACTAGGAATAGCTTTATATCTCCTTAAAATTACGAAAAATTCTCGGATGTTACAAGCAAGCCAAGAATGTCTTGTAGGAAACTTCCCATTGTTCCCACCATTTCCACCATTTCCACCATTAGCATTCGCATTATTCACATTGTTGGTTACTTGGGTAACGATTTGAGGAAGGATAGTTTGCAATTGTTGCGCAATGATAGCAGCAATGTCAGGGTTCTCATCGTTGCTAGGACCATTTCTTTGGGATGGAGCCATTTCTATAAAAGATAAAATTTATATACATTAGACGATATAATAAGGATTTCCAATCCTATAATATTATCATACTCTATACATTACCATATACATACAAGAATAACCAACATATAACTCAACATTATTCAATGATAATTTTACTTGCAAGTCCATTGTGGTGTGGCTCATGTTTAAATTTAAAAAAAATTATGTTGGCACCACCATAATATAGATGGCCCCTTTCACAATGTACTCTCCTATGACGATAATTCTAGATTAACCCAAACCACATAACACATAATTCAAATCATTCAACTCATCACACGCGGAAATAATCCGACAAATACTTTTAAAATACTTGAAAATTCAAAAGTCAAAAGTAACATTTCTAAACATGGCTCCAACCATACGAAAACGAACTAAAATTTTCAAAACATGAAACAAGATGGATAGTCGAGTAACACATAGGAGGGATAGCTAAAATGAATCTGGTTTAGGTCGAACGCCACTCTCACAAGTATCTTCCATCTTCTTAAACTCGGGTCCACTCCTTGCTGTGGACTCAAGATATGACTCTACATCATCGTCAATTGCTGCATAACCTGGAGGCTCGGAGTTTGATCCCATTCCGGACGCCTCCTTTTTCTCTTCTTCCTCATCTTCTTCATCCTCTTCTTCTTTAGATGAAGTGTATTCAGGGAATTCGGAGATAGTGCCATCCTTTGAAATCATTCTCATTTCCTTCTTCATAATCCATTCTCCTTCCAATTCTCTTATGATCAACTTTTCCTCAACTCGGCACGGATACAGTTCAATGGGTACTCGGCATTTGTGGTTCATCTGTTTTATTCTAAGCCTCGTCTGTGGGTCCGTATAGCGCTTACGTCCAGTTAGGAAAAAGGTTCCCTAATGAAATTTCTTATGGGTAGGGGGAGACATAACGAAAATAATAATAAGGTATTAGTATATATTATATTAGATAATAGTAGACAAAATAGGATAATTAAAACTTTCGAATAAGCGAGAAAATATAATACTTACGTAATAAAACACTTAAACCTTAATATGTATCTATATGAAGGACTCCTAGGTTATAGTTTAGGTCAAACCAACTACTTTTCTATAACCAAATGCTCTGATACCAATCTGTCACACCCCGCCAAGGCGGAAACACGAGGCGTAACATCATAGGTATCATCACAACACAATGGTGTCAACAATAGAGAAAACTAAATGCATTAAATAAAACAAAAAGGACACAAAGTGTCATGACAATGCCAAACACACGAAAAAGAAGTCTTGTATTGAGGTAAAAGAGTCACTCCAATACAAAACATAACAAAATAATCCAAAGCATAAAACAATCATAGATTCAATTCAAAACAAACACAAAAGGAAAACTAGGGAAACTCCGCATGCAAGCCTACGGTCTCACTAGTCAATCTTCCTAACTTCACTTTCCTCGTGATGCTCACCTGAAAATAATGCTTAAAATGTCAACAATAATGTTGGTGAGAGTTATAGGTTTTAGACAAGCAATAATACTCGCTTTTTACTGTGATTATCAAACCAAAGAAGGACAATAATGAACTACCATGAACTTATGCTAGCATGCAACCAAAATCAAATCATATAATCCACAAACATAACTTCCCCTTCGGGCTTAGAATAGCTGGCACTAAAAGCAACCAAGCTCACCACGAAGGTATCACACATCATATCACATTGGGTAGGCGTACCCATCCGATCTAATAACCAACACAATATGGGTAGGCATACCCCTCCGACCCAATAATCCCGAAGCATGAGGTAGTCTTTCCTCTTCCGATCCCAAATAACACATGTATCACAAAGTCATATAATAGCCATGTAATGTCCAAACGCAATTTAAAACACATAATCACAACGATAAAACATTTCAAAACATATTTTGCATCATTTTCATCCCAAGAAAAACTAAAAAATAGGACTATGAAACTCACCTGATGCATAACTACTTCACAATATCCTTGAAATCAACTAAACACAAATAAAACCCATGTTACACGCGATTAGGCTAAATGCCCAAGACAATGTAACTATCAATTGATGGACTACTAGGTTTATATTATGATTATAAACCCCTTACCATACTTCCCATAACTTACATATACTCTAAGTACCTTTAATCATTTATTCTTGTTTTCTAGTTTTTCGGCAGAATTTTGTAGTCACTTTATGACAACAAATAAAATACTAAATCACCAAATTGATTTTTCCCCTTTCATTACCTACCTTCCCAATGGGTTATGAACTACTTTAATTTTTTTAAAATAATATTAAGCCTAACTATTTTATAAAAATTCAACATCACAAAGTATCCAAATTCGGATCTGAACGCACACTAAAAAGTTTGTTTTTTCTAAAAATACTTAGACAATGAATTAGAGGTTGTGCTTTGAGTTGGAGTTAATAGACACATAATATATGACCTCTGATTTTTGGCTAACCTCAATTCAACTTTTACGTAGGGGTTTTACTCCCCGAAATCAGACCCAAATCTGACTCGAATTTACTGTTTTGACTCAATTTTTCTGCAAAAATTAATTTTTTTGGGACTAACTTCCCGACCTCAAAACCTCTCTCGGGCCGGACTTTTTGAAATCTAAAACTCTCTGACTTCAATTTAGGCACAAGTATTCAACCCATACATGTTTGTTATCATTGAGATATCATTTAATCAACACGACCCAAAATTCTGCCAAACCCTAACTTTCAATCTAAAGCGTTCTAAACTAAACCGTTTAAACCCACGTGCTTCTGATAGAATCCCGTACACTCCATATAGTTTTATATCATTTGTTTTACAGAAAATTTATGAACCCGAATATTCCATCAATTAAATTTACTATTTATAAAAAGATTAAACAAAAAAATTAATGAAAAACATACCTAAACTTTACTTGATTACACTATGATTAATCACCTCTTGATTTTGATAAAAAATTAATAATTTTTTTTTTCTTAGGGGTTCGAACTAATCTTTGTCCCGAACAAAACATAGAGATGAGAGAAAAAAGTGATTTAGGGATTTATTAAATTTTGTATTTATACTATATAGATCATTTTAACTCTAAAAACTTTGTTTCCTTTTTTTTCTTTCTTTAAAAGCCGGCCGATACACTTTGTTATTTTTTTTTTATTTTTTTTTTATTATTAATAAAATAATATTTACCTCTTTATTTTCTTATTTTTATAAAAACCTTTATTAATTTGGCAAACCTTTTAAATAAAAACTGGTTTTAAACTTACTATTTATAAATTTTAATTTATAAATTACTTTTCTAATTTAGAAAATCCTACGCTTAATTAATTTAAATACTAGACTTAACTAAAACCTAATAAAACATTATATACTCTTACGCTCATATATCAATTATTCACCAAATTACACGATAACGCATAAAATCGTGCTATCATTTCCATTGTCACAAAAATGTGAATGAAATGAAATAGCTACCAAATCCATAATAAATTCAATCTCTATGATGAAACGCATCACGGTATTGTTATCCAAATACTCATATAAGATCACATAAGCACATAGTTAAGGGTTTAGGGTTTTTGTATAAGGTTTAGTGGTTAGGGGTTTAGGGTTTTTGGTATAGGGTTTGATGATTAGGGGTTTAGGGTTTTTGATATAGGGTTTAGTAGTTAGGGAGGGGGTTTAGGATTTTTGGTATCTGGTTTAGCGGTTAGTGGTTTAGGGTTTTGGTATAGCGTTTAGTGGTTAGTTGTTTAAGGTTTTGGTATAGGATTTAGTGGTTAGGGGTTTAGGGTGTTTGGTATAGGTTTTAAAGTTTATGTATACAACACTTGTGATATTATACGTAGTGGTTAAGGGTTTGGGGTTTTTTGTATATGGTTTACTGGTTAGGGGTTTAAGGTTTTTGGTATAGATTTTAAAGTTTATGTATACATCACTTGTGATATTATATCTAGTGGTTAGTGGTTTAGAGTTTTTGGTATATGTTTTAGTGGTTAGGGGTTTAGGGTTTTTGGTATAGATTTTAAAGTTTATGTATATATCACTTATGATATTATACTTAGTGGTTAGGGGTTTAGGGTTTTTGGTATAGATCTTAAAGTTTATGTACATGTTACTTGTGATATTATACCTAGTGGTTTAGGGTTTAGGGTTTAGTGGTTAGGGGTTTTGGGGTTTTGGTATAATATCATTGATAGATAACGTTATGAGATACAGAAGATACCGATTGATAACTGCAAAAAAACATCTTAAAAAAGTGCCAAATACGTCTGAAACACGGACGAAAACGGCGCCGAAAGTGGGCGAAAACGCTGCCGAAAGTTAAGAAAACACGTGAAAGCGGGACGAAAACTGCCCGAATGTGGACTGAACGCGTGCCAAAAAAACGTAAAGAAACGTGCGAAAAACATAAAAGAATGTCAAAAAACAGTCGAAAACGATAAAGGAAAACAGTGTGGAAAAACAAAAGAAAGCGTAAGAAATCGTGCGAGATACGAACAAAAATGTGCGAAAACAGAATAAAAACGCGTGTGAAAACGGACAAAACGGCGGAATACAGAACTAAAAACGAGCGAAAGCTGACTGAAAACACGTGGCGTAAGTCGACGAAATCGCGCAAATTGCGGACGAAAGCAGTAAGAAAATGTCCCAACGGACGAAAAGTGTAAAAACCGTTTTTTGGTGAAAACAAAATGAAAACGTGCGGAAAGGGACGAGATCAGAGAAAAGTGTTGAAATAGACGAAAACGTAAGAAATCATGCCGAGAACATAGAACACGTGCTTAGAGAACATAGAAAAGTGCCGAGAACGTCTAAAAAGAACGAAAACGCGTGAAAATGTGCTAAAACAGACGAAAACACGCGAAAGCGTACGAAAACGTGCGAAAGCGGACGAAAACGTATGAAAACGTACAAAAACGTAAAAAACGAACAAAAACGTAAAAAACGTAAAAAAAACGTAAAAACGTAAAAAAACATACAAAATGTCAAAAAGTTTAATTAATTGCAATTTAGGCAAGATTTATCAACTCTACAAATAATGAGGGAGTGATTAGTGTGAGTTTTAGTAAATTTACACTTTTGGTCCCTCAATGTTTTTTTTATCTTTAAATCTTGTCTTTTTAATCTAATGACATGGATGGTCTAGATTTGTCCCTTAGTATGTAGGAAGAAACTAGTATGCAAAATAACTCACCTCTGGTATTATTTTGGTTGAATGGTATTTTAGTGTTTTGCTTTTTTTGTTGCTCGTTGTTTAGTTCTAGTTGGAAGCAATACATTTCCTATGTAGTTTTGTTTACTAGATTAGATATCCAGTGATGGAAATTACAAGGTACTATTTAATTAAATGATAACAAGGATTTCAAAAGATAATACATACCTATGGTATTATTTTGGTTGAATGGTATTTTAGTGTGTTTTTTTTGTTGTTGCTCATTGTTTAGCTCTAGTTGGAAGCAATACATTTCCTATCTAGTTTTGTTTACTAGATTAGATATGGGTTTATTTGAAAATAAAGGCGTATGGGAGATTGCTTTAATATTTGTTTTGCTAGATTTTTGCAATGGGTAATAGTTTGGTATGGTATCGGTACGTGTAATCGATTTGATTTGGAAATTAATTTTATATTATTGATGACGATGTGGTTATATGTTGTTTTTCGGCATCGACAACATGTTTTGGTTATGTTCGATTTCACTATGATTCTGCCTGCTTACGTGTCTAATTCTGCTATGTTATGTTTGCATCTGCATGGGATCTACATCTGTTGGGAATCTGCTAGGTTACACATGTTTTGATTACACATCTGCCTAGGAATTTGTTTCGATTACACATGTTTTGAATCCGTTGTGTCTGCATCTGTCTGCCTGAATCTGCTTAGTCTACATATGCCTGAATCTGCATATGTTTGTCTGTATCTGTTCGTCTGGATCTGCTCTTCGTCTACCTATATTCGGGTATGTCTTTCTTCCTGAATATTTCTGTCTGAATATGTTTGTTTGCCTAAATCTGCTCTCGTTCATCTCCGTATTTGTGTTGCTCTACTCTGATTTTGCAATCGGTTTTGGTTTTACATTGACCTAGTCCGTTTGTTTCAGACCTGTTTTCGCTTTGTTACAGTTTGGATTGCACCGGATTGAGACTCCCTCTTGCACCGAGTTTGCACTCTGGGACACTCTGTTTTTTGTTTGTTTATCAATTTTAATTTATTTTCTGTTTGACAAACTCTGAATGTATATCGCTGCAACATTGTGAGTTTGAGAGGAGGTGTTAGCTAATAAAAGCCATAGGCCCAACACGTACTAGTTTAGGCTCATTTGGCTTTAGTAGGGATGTAAACGAACCGGACGAACACGAACGAAAGCCCTGTTCATGTTCGTTCATTTAATTTTAACCGGACAAATAAACGAACACGAACGTTTAAACGGACAAATTTTCTTGTTCATGTTCGTTTATTAAGAAAATGAGTTGTTCGTGTTCGTTTATGTTCGTTCATTAAGAAGCTAAATGAACCTTAAACGAACATAAACAATCGAACATAAATCAACGTAGAAAAAAAAACATAAAATTTATCAAATTATGCATAATATTTTGTTTTATAAGTGTTATTTTGTTTAAACATATCAGTTTTAAAAGTATACAATTAAAAGATATGATATACGAACGTAAACAAATAAATGAACATAAACGAACGTTAATGAACGCATAATCGGACGTTCACGAACATAAACGAACGAACGGGACTTTTTTTGATGTTCGTTCATTTAACTAAATGAACGTAAAATAATGTTTATTTTCGTTCATTTAATAAATAAACGAACTATTTACCGGACGGTTCATGAAATGTTCATTGAACGTTCAGTTCGTTTACGGCCTTAGGCTTTAGGGTTATGTTTGTTTGTACCCTATATATTATCTCTATATTGTAAATTGTTTAGTTAAATCTAATCAATATAACTGCTTCACAGAATCACACTATATGTCAATATATGTTTGCACCGTTTACATGTCTAATCAATTGCTTCACAGAATCACACTATAATGTCAATATGTTTGCACCGTTTACATGGAAAAAATCAGATACGTGTATCTCATAGTCAATTTTCTAGAAAGTGTTGCAAAAGCACCATTGATACGACATGGAACAGATAAGTACGTAGGAGAGATGAAAACAATTTGATGATATTGGATACGATCTGACTTTCACTCCAGTTATAAACGAGCAATTACCCCGACAAAGATAAATGCTACAGACTTTACCTCTGCTCTTGATCAGCTATGTAATAATAGGGTTGTCAATTCATCTGGTCTGAATCCGTTGATGTTCTCTTATATCCCAATTATAAATCAATATGTTTAGTAATTTGATGTGTGAAATCAAGTAGTATTAAAATCGACATACAACTAAACCAAACTAAAACAAATGACTAAGTAGGCATTTACCTATCTTGTAATTGCCTACAATTCACTATAGGCCAAACCCATCAAAGTCATACTGCAATAAGTTTTACATTTGCACAATTTACCCGTTTACCCGATAGAAGTATGTATATTAGTCTTTTTCGTGGGATATGTTTTCAGTTATTCGAATTTGAAAAAAGACTCATTCAGATAGAGAACTAAAAAAGAAAATATGTCTGTAGGTGATTCTACCATTCAATGATTCGTCAAGGGACAAATAGAACAATGAATATAGTTAAAGTTATTTCCATGTTATGACTTGAATTTGTTTGTCACTTATCATTTTCCCGGGCAGTTGAAGCGGGAATTTTCAAAGGATACAAGATTGACCCTTCTACTACGTTGTCTCATTTATTCTACGCCGACGACGCGGTATTTATTGGTGAGTGGTCTCATTCTAACTTAAAGGGTATCATGAATATTCTTCGATGCTTCTCCTTACTTTCTGGTATGTCAATAAATATTCAGAAGAGTCATCTTCTTGGTGTCGGTATCCCAGATAATTGTGTGGCTGAAGCTGCTAAGTCTATTGGTTGTTTGATAATGAAAGCTCCTTTTAAATACTTGGGTATTTTAGTAGGAGATAATATGTCTTCTAAAAAGGCTTGGGACGAGACGATTAATAAGATGAAGAAGAGGTTGTCTAGGTGGAAACTTAATACCTTATCTGTCGGGGGTCGTCTTACCCTTCTTAAATCGGTTCTTGGCTCCACTCCTATCTACAACATGTCGATTTTCAAGGTTCCCAAATCTGTTCTTAATTATATGGAGAGTCTGCGTAGGAATTTTTTTAATGGCTTTCAAGAGGGTGATAGAAAGATTGCTTGGGTCAAATGGTCTAAGGTGCTTGCTTCTAAGAAATTCGGAGGGTTGGGAGTTTCTAGTTTCTTCGCTCTCAATCGGGCTCTTCTTTTCAAGTGGGTATGGCGCTACCTTTCTCATGATAACTCCTTATGGTCCCGAATTATATCAGCTTTACATGGCTTGAATGGTCATGTTCTTTCTGCTGCTTTCAATTCGACATGGAGCTCCATCATAACAGAAGTTAACTCCCTTAAAGTCAAAGGTGTCGATCTCATTTCTCATTGTAAGATTCGTGTGGGAAAAGGTACAGGTACAAGCTTTTGGAAAGATCTTTGGATTGGCGATAATCTTCTCAAGCTTTCTTTTCCTCATTTGTTTGCTCTTGAAGAGAATAAAGACATATCAGTTGCTGATAAGATGAATACGTCTATCTCCTCTTCTTTTCGTCATCATGTCCGAGGAGGTGTAGAGTCACAACAACTTGATCAACTTTCGTTATTACTTGATATAGTTATTTTATCTAATATGGATGACAGATGGTTTTGGGACTTAAATGGCGATCGGTGGTTTATCAGTCAAGTGGATGTTCGAATCTATGTTAGATGAGGCTTTTCTCCCTAAAATGGAAGTTCCTACTCGATGGATTAAAAGTATTCCGATTAAGGTAAACGTTTTTGCTTGGAAACTTTATCTCGATCGTTTACCTACTAGATCGAATTTGTCTCAGTAGAAATGCTCGCTCGTCTTTGGCTTGTCCTCTATTGTGATTCACGTGCTCGAGGATTTTCTGTCCCATTTATCTTCCGTGCTCTGTGGCGAAAGATATTCAGAGTTTATTTGCAATATGTTGTTGGGGGAATTTGGATGTTCATCTTATTTGAGTCGTACGAAGATGTCTCTCTTGGTTCAAACTATCCGTTTAGGTTCTAAGACGAAAGAGGTTTGGAAGGCGTGTTTTACGTTTCTTGGTGGAGCCTTTGGAACTTCAGGAACCAATTCCTTTTTGCGTCTCCTATTCCCCGAAAGGATGCTATTTTCGACAATATTGTTTTACGCTCTTTTTATTGGTGTGTAGCTAGATGTAATAGAACTTTGAATTGGGTTAGTTGGCTTCAACACCCTTTTTTGATTCATTTGTAATTTACTAGCTCCTTGCTAGTGGTTCTAATAAAGTCGTCGTTAAAAAAATCACGAGGTAACTTAAATATGGATCA
>BQNB010032536.1:7092-19435 GCA_026074375.1 Tanacetum coccineum | reverse complement strand
AGGTTGAAAATAATTTTTGGTTTAATCTTATCCATTAGATTAAAATGAAGATGAAGGGTGGAGATTGGTCCCCTGGTATCTACAAAAAACTTTGTATCCAAATGAACCTAAATCATTGACGCTTTCCACTTGATCCATAGAGTCAAATTCCAACCAAACCCAACGTCCCCCAACATATCTAAGACCAACATCATCAAATCCCTCAGAAGACATATGTTTTAGAAGCTCTGAAATGACACTTAAATCTTTAACTTTAGCAAGAATACTACGCTCCATACCATCCAAATCAATACAATCGTCTACCGAGATAGACATCACCGCTTCATTACCCGCTTCCTTATATACCTTGTTACAATCCGACACCCCCACAGATTCTGCTCCAGCATTACTTGTACCGTATTTGCCCGACATGTCCACTGATTTGTTGCCCAGGACCGCTTTAGCATACGAGTTAAAAGACTGAAAAACATTTTCGTTGATACTAACAGATTGAGAGTTCGAACCTACACTGGGTTTGCCGTCCCCAGAACGTTCCACAGGTCTATTATAAGTTCGACCATACTTCGCCACATCGGCAAATAAATGAAAACCACCCATCCATGCCGTTCTTAGATTGGAAACTAACTGATTGATATCATTAACGTTTATAAAACGTACAAAACCAAATCGATGACCCGATTTGGATCTCTTTACAGCTATGTAAACATCGATCACCACACCCCATTTGTTACAAATATCTCAAAGATCTTGGACCGATGCATTCCATGGGATATTAGAAACAAAGATTCATGAAAACGACTTATGTTCCTCACGAAAATTAGGATGGGATTTGTTGGGAATACCTTTGTTACGTTGCTCTTGACGACGATTATTATCGAGATGATCGTTCCTTTTGCTTTCTGAATAATTATTAGATCGGTGACCCATGGCGGCGGCAGCTACCCATGGTTGAGATCCCTTTATTTTTGGATCTGGTTTAACCATTCATCGGTTTCAGTCAAATGTGATTAACTTAGACAAAATAATTTAGTGATGCAATATTGTTGTTGGGTTTTTGACTTTTTGGAGTATGGTTGCGGAATATCGCATCTAATTATGATTGACCTTCTAGCTCCTTGCTAGTGGTTTTAATAAAGTCGCCGTTCAAAAAAAAAGTATTAACAAGGGTCTTAAAGGAAGATATTGTTGTTTTTTTGCTGCCACATGGATGCATAATGAACCTTAGTTTTTTTTTTGTTTTTTGATTTTTTTTAGAATTTTTTTTTCATTATTATTCGTAAAAAATTTATAATTTTTTTAAAAATTTATAAAAAATCGCACTTTTTAAAATCTTAATTTTTTAAAAAAATATTACATTTTTTCGTACTTTTTAAATTAAAAAAATATTTTTTACGTTATTATTTGTGAAATTTTTTATTATTCGTACCTTTTACTTTTTAAAAATTTTAAAATTTTCTTTTTTAACTTTCGAAAAAAATTAATTTTTTTTCATAAAAAAACGTAAAAATGTATAAAACCGTTTAAAAAAGTTATTTTTTTATATTTTAATAAAAAATCAAAGAAAAAAGTAAAAATGTTGTAATTTTTTTATTTTTTCTTAACTTTAAAAAAAAATTAATTTTGTTCGTAACAAAAATAAATAATCTTTTTTAAAAATTAAGATTTTAAAAAGTACGAAATCTTTTTAAAAAAAATTTGTAAAAAAAATTTAAATTTTTTCACGAATAATAACGTAAATTTTTTTTTAATTTAAAGAGTACGAAAAAAATTAAGATTTTAAAAAGGGCGAATAATTAATGTAAAAAATATTTTTTTTAAATTAAAAAACAAAGAAAAACTAAAAATAATTAAAAAAATATTTTTTTAAATCAAAGGTTCATCATATATCCCTGTGGCAGCAAAAAGACAACAATACCCTCCTTTAAGACCCTCGTTAATACTTAACGGAAATTTTTTTTGTATCGTTAGTCCAAGGGATGTACCGTGCCTCAAAACACTGACGGAGGGATGATTTTTGAATGAAAATTTAACGAGAGACGTGAGACGATTTTTTGACAAACCACATGGATGATTTTTGCAGTTTACTCTTTATGTAAATAAATTATAGTAAGAAACTAAGAACCAAGTGTGACAAGCCTATGATTGCAAGTTGATGTTTGGTAAAGAAGTACTCCGTATTTCATACTTTTCTTTTGTTAATGTTGTGGGTGTAAGTTTATTGGACATTCTAGTTTGGGCTTTAAAGTTGGGAGATATTATTAATTATTGTGTAGCACATTAAGCTAGTTCGCATTTAGTATTGTTTTTGTTATTTTCTCTGATTTAGGTTTATTTGTATCATGTTTTACCCTTATCCTCTCATTCTTATTTTGTTTTTTTTTTCTACTACGAGTTCTCACCGTCTTTGACGAGTAGACTAATCTCCCGCAAAAATTTGTATGAGTACCTCGATGGGCAGCATCCATTCCTGTTGAACTCATTAATATTTTTTTAATTTGTATGATTACTTGATTAGTATTGAGTTATTGATTAAATTCTTTTCTCTTCTCCCAAAAGGAAATCCGTTGAAACAAATAAAGACCTTTGCATCAACATAAATACTCGATCAACTACGAAAATGAGACTGGTAACACCATAACGCTATCAGAAAACATAAAATTATTATGACATGTGCTCCCTTGACTCATACCGCGAGAAAGCCTATAGTTGAGAGTTAAAACATCCCAATATCTAGTTTTTCATATCATTCAAAAACAGTTTTACCTAATCTAATGATATACTAAACTAAAATTTTATCTTAAATTATTTAATAAAATAGTTTGACTAATAATCTAATAGGATTCTATACTAACGAAAAATGTACCTACATAAAACAAAATCGAGAAAGTTTATCGACAAAGATCAATCTTATCAATTTGTTGTTACGTCTGCAATGGGTGAATATGCATATTTAGCAATAACCTTTTACCAAAAAATATACAAACATTGCATGTTCATTACTGATCATTAGAACATATATTAAATCTACCTTAATTAAAAAGCTAGCCTTAACAAAAAAGACAACAAAACCAAAACAATGTAGTATATGAGAAGGTAAACAAACAGTTTTCATTTGTAACTTTTTGTCATACTTAAAATCAGTTGAACTTAAATTAGCTCAAAAAATACACATCCTAAAAATAACCATTATTTTTGTTACACTAAGGTGCTGTTTGAAATGGACTTAATTAACTTAATATGAAAAAAAACTAAATTTATTAAGTCTTATGAAAATTGTTTGTTAATAACTTAATTGAGAAAGATTACTGAAAATATAAAGTGATAAAACTGAGGTTGTCTGCATTAAGTCATCTCTTATTTAAACACGACTTAATATAAAATTTAAACAAACAAGCCCTAAGATGAACTAAAAACCCAACACAAAAAAAACAATTCTACATTCGCCGAAAGAGTTAATATCCCATAAAAGGCCACGTCCCGGCAGAAAATCAATTGATCCCCCAAACCACATACCACCCCCACCCCCACCAATCTTCCCAACCCATACCCCCCGACCCCGCCAATCGGGAGAGACCCCCACACCTTAATCCTATGCAACAAAACACCCAACCAAGACCCACCCCTCCCCCCCGGAATACGTTCCCAAACCCCACGCATTGTGCCCTTAACCCCAGCCCTATAACTAGCTCCCCCACAACCACACAAAACCCCCCCCAAAATCCCAACCAAACCCGTGAGAACTAAATGAAGACAAAAAACTCCTCCACCCCCGTACATATCTCCCCTCCTGAGACGCCTCCAAGCCTAAGATAATGACTCACAACCAGAATTTGTTAAATAACTCAACCGAACATCCCCACAAACCCACACACTCATACCCTACTGCTTCACCCCCTCTATTCCCCCCCGCACCAACCAACCGATTATTTAATTTAGAAATCTTCTTTGTGACCGTGTATTACAAGCGAAGAACAAATGATCAATGGTTTTCCAATATCCCCGACAAATTACACAATTCACACAAGAAAGAGACTCCAATATCAAACCGACGTCTGGAAATGTTAAATCTAGTATTAAGGAGTTCTGTCATTACCTTCCAAGCGAAGGTGTTCACGTTTGTTGGGAACATATCGAATCCACCTAGTCTTTAGATCTACCTTCGTAAGTAATCTCGAATCTGCTATCATTTATCATTGACGAAGCCACTGTAATAACCACCAGACATGTTCAATGTCCAAGACCATGAATCAGGTGACTGAGTAAGCACCACAAGGGGTTAATCCTCATACAAATCAAAACTCTTCGCCTCACAATCGCCCCCATAGTTAGTATGATGGTTTTTGCTTTCGCTAACTCTTTCAACTTTGAGTGAGATACAGCCCTCCTCTCGAATGTCTTCCCATACTATATCTAATCAGGAAAAAAAATAGAACATCTATTGATACCTAATGTCTAAAGAAAAACTTATGTATTTTTGGTAACAGAAAATGAATAGAGTAAAGACTAGGATTGCGCAAGTTTTTGACCTACTAGTAATTTGTTTGCTGTTTTCGAAGAGCATAACGTCCTAGGGAATGCTAATCTTAAAGCTTGCCCCCCTATCACACCACAACGTCATCTACCAGAATAAAGTCGAAAGAGTGAAAGAGGCCAATCCCAAGTTTCTTCTTCAAGAAATCAAAAAGCAGTGTTAATAACCTTTTTCCTCAAGCCTCCTAACCACTTTAAATAATAGTTTTCCAACATGAATTAGCTCCATTACCCGAAATCTCAACAATCTTTCCATTGTGCTCCGTGTATAGCCTTATAACACAGACCAAAGCGTAGGCCACATATGGGCCTAAAAACTCCCAAACCCATTTAAATATCAATCCTCTATTAATAGTATAAAAAAAGACTAAAAATACCTAGACCCACCGTTTATCTTAGGAGCAAAGCTACTTCTGTCCATTGAACACACGAAGCATTTTTACCCGAACACTCATGACCATTATGAAAGAATTTACATCGAACGAGATTCCAGAATTTATATAACACCTGCATAACTTTAAACATTGACATGTGAAATAATATGGCATCAGAGAGCCAAGTTACCAATTATTAACGATGAGGCCGAGCCCCCGATCGAAAACAATTTTCATCTTCCATCTTGAAAGACATCTTCTTTCTAATTCTATCAATAATTTCCTTCCAAGATTGAATTTTATTCATGTCCCCTCCGACATAAAACCAAGATATAAAAAAAGGAGCTTTAAGAACATAGACATCCGAATTTGTCGCACGGCACGAGAGACTTTACCATTATCAACAATCAATGCCCATATGATTTTGTGCTTTTGCACATATTGATTTTTAAAAACCTGAAAACTAAGAAACAATCAAGAACATGGATAAGAGAAGTATATCACTTTTCAGCTCCATCACGCTATAAAAAAGCCCCGCATCATCCGCATAGAAAAAAAAAAAACCAAAAATGGGTAGCGAAAGATTAACACAAACCACCAACATAATCGATAACCATGAAACATACCCGCATCAACCACCACCTTTGAAATGAAATATGGAGACTTCCGAAGTATTAATAAGAATGAAAAAAGGAGATAACGGATCAAGCTTGTTTAAGACCCTCTACAACCATATTGAAACCTCGCGGAAGGACTAACCATTGATAATGATAGACCCATTATTGGAGGAGAAAAAAAAGAAAATTATGAAGGCTTTTGGAGAGAGAAAAAGAAATTGAAAGACAACATGAATCCATTTTCTTCTCCATTTATCCCCAAACCCAAACTTGCCTAAAACAACATCAAGAAAATCCACAACTTACCGCGAGTCCATATGCTTTTTCAAAGTCCACATTGAAAAAGATAGTTTAGTTTTTTTTCTTCTCATACACCAAAACATTACTTCATTTAAAATAAAAGGACCCATCAAGGCATTTGCCTATCTTTATTGAAAGCCGATTGAACCTCATTAATAATTTCCTTCCCCCAAGACATCAACAAGACGTTAATTTTAAAATCTAGGCAATGATTTTATAATGCTACCATGATGAAAGCGGTCTAAACTCGCTTAACAATGAATAGCATATACCCGGAATTTTTCGGAATTAAGGAATGAAAGATAATTACAACCCTTTAGGGTAAATCAAAGTAAAATTAAAAAAAATAAACCTCACCCCCTATCACAAACATCCTATCCACAAGATCAAAAGTGTCTGAAAAAACCAAAAAAACGTGAATCCATCCGGACCCGGGGCTTTGTCGGTACTACATTCCCAAACCGATTCTTAAATTCATCCATAGAAAACCCCCCTCTCCATATAACACTTTGCACAACATGAGAATCAGATTAGGAAAGTCAAGACTAATAGAAGCAGTAGGTTTGTCCGGCTTACCAAAACGATTGGCAAAATGGTCGATCAGAGACGTCTTTCTTGTACATCTATTCTGGTTTTTAAAAATCTCAATTACCCACACCTATAAACCCCCCTACTATTTTAATATTACGCTCTTAGTATTATATACCATGAAAAAAAAACCGGAATAGCTCATACCTTCTACGCCCATTAATTTTAGCTTTAGAGGCCCTTTCCTTCGTAATCTAAAATAACTATCTTTGATTGATGAAGAATAGCTAAAGCGGGAATTGAGCATCTCTTCATTCCCAAGCCCTCTATCCAATATCCAGATCAATTTCCTCCAACTGATATTTTTAAGTCAAAGGCTTATCGTTTTTTTTTCCGTGTCCCCGAATTACTCTTATTCAAATACGAATCTATTCTAAGATTTCAAAGTTTATTTTTCATCAAACATAGAAGAGCAACTATTTCCCACCATAGGACTCTGTTTTTCTCCAATGTTCTCCACAAATGTTGTAAAACCATCCATCACAAGCCAATGATGTGAAAAAACGAAATGAGTAGGGCCATAAACGTAACCATTTTCCTTTAAAGAAGAATCAGGACCCCGATAACCGATCAGAATCTCTCCAATGTAACAAGCTTTAATGTTCGGGCTTCCACATAATTAACACTCTCCGAAACCAAGAATCTATCCTAACTTTGCTCATCTTTGTTGGCGAACTATGACACCAAGTAAAGCGACATCCACCTAAGTAACTTCAACCAATCCCAATGCCAAAATAAAAGCAATTAAATCTATTAGCACCATGTTGATTAAAATGAGTTCCGAATCTATCAGATTTGACACGAACCTCATTAAAATACACCCCTGATACTAACAAATCCCCGTTCACTTATCTACCTCGAAAACGAAGAAAATCCCAAAGAGCTTGTTTCCTTTTAACCCTCTTGATGAGCATACACACCAATAATCATCATATTCATTCCCTTTTACACACTCCACTCACCTCTAGCTCCACTTACCTCTAGTAATCACAAAATAATCAGACACCGTCACACTGTTTTTGCAAAAAGAATTAGTATCCCATACGCAAAAGATACCTCCCGAATTTCCAACCGCCTCACTATACACATAATCAAAAACCGAATTCCCCCAACACTGTTTCACACAGAAGTCCTCAATCTTTTCAAATCAGTTGAACTTAAATTAGCTCAAAAAATACACATCCTAAAAATAACCATTATTCTGTTACACTAAGGTGCTGTTTGAAATGGATTTAATTGACTTAATATGAAAAAAACTAAATTTATTAAGTCCTATATATGAAAATTGTTTGTTAATGACTTAATTAAAAAAGATAACTAAAAATATAAAGTGATAAAAACTGAAGCTGTCTGCATTAAGTCATCTCTTATTTAAACACGATTTAATATAAAATTTAAACAAACAAGCCCTAAGATGAACTAAAAACCCAACACAAAAAAAACAATTCTAAAGCACAATAAATATCCCTGGAAAAATGGTGTCTTTTAAGAGAGGCAGAGATCTTTTTCCCTTTAACAGGTGGATTAATTGATGGAAGATGCACTAAATTCAACTAAGACAAATAATGTTGTTACATTCATTTATTAGAAAGCAAAAGTAAAAGCAAAAGAAAAACAAACACAATAAACAAATTTTAGCGTGCCATATAAATACCTATACACCTGCCAACTCTCTACTTCAAGTTTTCAATCCTTTTATTAATTCTTCACCTACACTCATCCTTCATTTCTAGTTCTTGACTCGAACCTGAACATATTTCGGGTTCCAGCTTCGAACTATAAGTTTATAATATGAGACCATTATATTTGTTGGTTCTATATTTTATGTTACATGGAGTAAAATGTTCTCAAAAGCAACAAAAACTATATGACTTCAAAACAAAGATTCACAAGCATTCATCTTCATCTCCTTTGCTTTCATCTTCTCTAGATGTTGTTAAGGTATACAACATTTTAATGATTGATGTACAAATGTACATGTACAGTAACATGTTATTATGGTGTTATGGTTGTTAACGTAAATAAGTGTTTTTCTCACAGAATTTGGGAAGGGTGTTTTACCCAATTGGGTACGGAGCAGACCCGGGTGGTCTGCAGGATAGCACGGCAGCCATTATGGCTGCCGTGACGGATGCGGCTATGATTGAAGATGGTCAGCACTTGCTGCCCGGAGTCAATGATTTGGGTGGTGCAATTGTTGATTTTCAAGGTGGCAGTTACAAGATTTCTAAGCCCATTGTCATTCCTCATAATTCTGGTAACCTTGTGGTATTTTACTAACTTATCCTTTTGTTTTTTTTGAATTGCATGTCTAGTTTTGTAAATATTGACTTGTCCAAATGTGACTTTATGTATATCACGTATTCACGTGCCCAAAAGTTCTTTCATGCTAAAATCATTCTTATTATAACTAGCATATTTTGTTTTAAACAGTAATAAACAAATGTATTTGTTGAAGTTTATGTTCTACTCCTATTTACATGTCTAGTATTTCAATAGACCATGTGAAACCTATATTTCCATGTTTGCTATCTATATCTCACATTTTCTATATAGAACTTGAAGCTAACTCTCACATAACATGGGCAAACATTGATACACAAATCTATCTCAATGTTTCCTGTATGATATTGTCGTATAGATAAAAGTGTAATCATTTTAACTTCCCCCTTGTTAAAGTGTTATACAGTAGTACTTGTTTTGACTTACTTAGACAAAGGGTAAGTGCATAAATAAAGTAAGTAGTAACTACAGTATGTTGTTTAGACTTTAGAAAGCTCTATACTTGGCCACTTGGGCTTATGTTAAAGATATGATCCAAACAAAATCTATCTTACCTAGTGTATCGTGCATCAAATGATATGAAATACGACTTTCTCATATACAGTAGCTTTTTATTTTTAATTGAGTTAAAATCCTGACAAAGTGTAGCACGCACCTGAAACCATGTTAGAAAAAAGGAGTTTTACATTAAAAGAAAAACCTTTTGTAATTTAAATTTCACCTTCAATACCTAAAATGATACAGTAACATTTTATCATCGTTGACTCTCTCACGGCAAATGTTTACTTGAGGATTTTGAGTTAAATCCTGACTAAATGTTACTGGACGTGTTGTGAACGGTAGAAGGGTATCATACACAAGGCCAAATTTATTATAGAGACAATGTAAACCAGTCGAATAAAAGAGCATTTTTTTTGTTGGGAGCATGAAATTAAAATGTCATTATTATGCACAAGTTTTTAAGGTGTTTGTTGGTATGTATCATTAGTTTGGTGTTAGATAGCTACTGGTCTTTGGATTTTAGGTGGGATTCATCCAAGAGAATGGTAAATTGGTAAAAAATGTGGGGAATGGTGTAGTACGTGGAGTCCCATGTTAATTAACGTGGGGCTCAACCTTTTATGCTTCTTGCCTTTTGACGCGTTTCTGCATGGTACATTTATCATGTAGTATACTACTTTTTATTTTACCACTATCACTACATTTAACAGATTTAAATGTTCAGCACAAGTCACAACGTGCTATTCATAGGTCACTAACTCACTATATTTAAAAATTAGATTTATAGGCATTGGTAGAATGACACATTGTCGAATATGACCATATCCGATGTTCTAATATATGACATTTTTAACTGAACTAGTCCTCCTGACGATAAATAACATACGATGCATTTTATTTTACAGATACAAGGAGGTACATTGCGAGCATCCGACACATTTCCAGCTGACGGATACCTTATCGAATTACAGTCTCCAAGTTCTACAAAATTTTCCAAAACTGTTGCCAACAAATCTCACGACCCATTTTCCGACATGAAAAACAGAAACGAACCAATCTACTACGAAGACATCACTTTTCGTGACATCCTCTTTGATTCAAGTAACATAGGTGGAGGCCTTCTCGTGATCGACTCAGCACGTACTCGTATCACCAATTGCTTTTTCCTACATTTTGTCACTGAGGGAATACTAGTCGAAAGAGGCCACGAAACCTTCATATCAAGTTCCTTCATGGGACAGATTCCCACCATTGGTGGAGACGAACACGAGAGGAACTTTTTGGGAACAGCCATTGATCTTGCTAGCAATGATAACGCAGTTACAGATGTCGTTATTTTCTCTGCTGCGACAGGAATCGTGTTAAGGGGTCAGGCTAACATGATCACCGGGGTCCATTGCTACAACAAGGCCACATTTTTTGGTGGGGTTGGAATATTAGTAAAAACGGGACAAATTCGTATAGATAATTGTTACATGGATTATAACTCGATAGTTATACAAGACCCTACCCAAGTTCATATTAGTAACGGGTTTTTCCTCGGAGGAGGTAACATTGTTTTGAAATCTATTAATGGCCGAATATCAGGACTTAATATCATCAATAATATGTTCGCTGGTGCCTCGAGAAGCACAGTGGAAATAGACGGGGCGTTCACGAGCATTGATCAAGTTGTGATTGATCAAAATAACGCGAGAGGTGGGATGAGATTAAAATCGACTGTCGGGAAGTTAGGTGTGGCAGGTAATGGTACATTGTGGATTGCGGATTTCTCCCAAGTATTGGTTTTTCCGAATAGAATTGATCATGTTCAGTATTCGATTTACAATGGTGCGGGAGTAACGGGAGGTGTTGGAGGACATGCTGTAACAAATGTAAGTGGCAATGTTGTTACGGTCGAGACTGAAAAATGAAAAAAAATAAATGGGATTGGTCGGGGCTCTCCTCTTGGGTCCCACGATCACACGCAATCACCACTGATCTTTTATGGGATAATATGATTATTTTTTTTATAATTTTGTTATTCAAATTTTATAATTGGTGTGTATATCCTTGCTTTCATAGGGAATTAATAATGACTAAGATGAGTTCCGTTCATTGTCGTGAATAGCCTTATGAGTTATGATGTTTGAAAATCTTTTGCGTTTCACTAAAGATGTTGCATGATGGCAGTGTTGAAAAAAAAACCGTACGGGTCGATTAATCGTGGTCTAGGCGTTATCGGGCCATCAACTTTGCCGATTTGTGTAAATCGGTCAAACAAATAGGTAAACCGTGGTCAACGACGGCAAAAAAATGATTAATGGTGGTAAAACTTGACGGAAACCTGTAAATCTTTCCGAAAATACCTGAAACTCACCGTAAATTTGTTTTAACCACTTATGTAGTTGTTTATATCTATTACAGGTTGTTTTTAAGGAAAATCTTTCCGAAAGTACCCAAAACTCTTCTAAAATACCTAAAACTTGCTAAAAATGACAATCCGATTCCCGTCTATACCGATTACAAGTTATAAGAGAGTCGACCGCCCGACTATCGATTCATGATTTTTACAAACCTTACTTGAGGTGCTTGAGGTACAATGATACCGAAAACGTAACAGGAACTAGTCTAATTGGAAATTTTGTATCTTTCTAACTTTGCAATAAATAGCTTTTGGGTGCTTATGGCTTTACTTTCCCACAATTTTTACGTCCTTTATAGTAGTTTCTACTGCCTAATTTTTTACCTACGTAGTGGTATTCATTATTGTTTCTACTAACATTTATATGGAGTCTAAGATACATCTATAACACTTGTTGGAATTATAACACTTGTTGGGACCTTGGAAATTGTTGTCCACTTGCTCTAGTCTCTGCTGTTACTTTTTTTTTTTTTTTTGCCAGTTACTACTAAGCAAAGGACAATGAATTATTTTCCTTTTTCATATCTGTTATATCTGTTTAATGTTTACAAAAGATTAATTACTTATGCTACCCGTGTTTATCATTAGGCATGTCTGTTTGTTTAATATTGGGCTTAGCCCACATATACTTTTATCTCATTTATATAAATTTGCTTTTTTCATTAATTGTTACTGCGGGAATCTTCATCAAAAGTCTCTCGTATACATTGTTCAATGATTTTCGTTTTACTCTGAGTAGTCGTTCA
>BQNB010032535.1:40000-53084 GCA_026074375.1 Tanacetum coccineum | reverse complement strand
ACACAAATGGAAAGTTTTTAAATCTTTTGTTCGAGTTGGGAACCAACAAGTTCACCGGAAGTTATTATGATAATACCTCAATTGAGAATATTATATTTTGGTATTTTTACCAACTTGTGAATTTTATTTCATTTTTTTTATATGGACAATGTTTTTATATTTTTGGTTTTTTCTTTTCTTTTTAGATGATAATTATACTAATAAAAGAAACTAAAAAATATTTTTGTATATATATATTTTTTTTATATTTTTATGAAAATAAAAGAAATATTCACAAATTCAAACACAAATCTTCAAACGTAACGATAATCTTTTTCACAGCCTCCCCGGCAGCGGCGCCAAAATTTGACTCGCTGGTTCTTACCCCTTTTTATATACCAATAAATATAAATATACAACAAGGATCAAAATCCACGAAATCAATGAAACCGGAAGCAGTATAGAGTGTTCCCGGGTCGTTATGTCCCAACGAGGCTTGAATGGAAAATCGAAAGACGAATTGGTAATTGATGTTTGAATATGACAAGGATGTGATTGGGCTCTAAGCCTAATAAGCAATTGCACATAAAAATAAGCAAAGAAAATAAGCTGGAACAAGAATAAAAGCTAGAAATGGTAAAAACACTTAAAACTTTTACACTAAGACACAAATAAGCTCAAATAAGCTTAAGACAAACCAAATAAGCTAAACTAACTCTAAATAAGCAAATTCAAAAAGGAATTAAGCTAGATTAAGCACGAAAAACTCAGCAGTACTAACAACAGTACTAACAGTTTTAACTAACAATACTAACTTGGAGTTAGTACTGCTAGCTTTACAATAACCACAATTGAACAAGAAAATAAGCTCAAATAAGCTAAAACAGATATTTAACTAACCCTAATAAGCACTTAGGCATAAGAATAAACAATTAGAATAAACTAGAATGGCAAATAAGCTAAAAAGCTACAAACTGATAAACCATTAAAATTGCTTTGAAAAGAAAAATAAGCTTAAATAAGCTCTACTAAAGACAGTACACGAAAATGGGCTTAATCTACTCTAAAAAGCTAAGCAAATCTTAAATAAGCAGAAATAATAAGCTGATAAGCTAAAATGAACTAACAGTACTAACAGTTTTAACTACTAGTACTAACTTAAAGTTAGTACTGCTAGCTTTGAGTTAGTACTGCTAGTGAAAAATCCTAAAAGAGAACTAGCAGTACTAACTATGGGTTAGTACTGCTAGTTGAAAACACCCCTGAAAGTTTTCAAAAATCATTTTTCTTTTTATATTAAGCTGATTTGATCCTAATTTATTAAAAACAAATTATCAAATAACAAAATAAGGCATTTATAAGCAGATTTTAGTCAACAATAAGCACTTACATAAGCTGAATCAGTCTAATAGTTTTAACTCATAACTAACAGTACTAACTAGGAAATGTGCATAAGTCACTTTTAAACTAACAACTAAGCACTATAAGCAGTTCTGCAGTAAATAAGAAAAACAAGAGAAAGAGAAACTTACAACACCCTTGCTCAAAACAGGGCTAAACCAAGAATCTACAAGCTCTAGCTTGTATAAAACAAGCTAGTGAGAGTCCATAAGCCCATCCAGAACTGGCTTATCATCCATAAGCTGTGGTATATTTGAGTGAAGAATTTTCTGTGACTTTACTTAACTTTTAGTATTTAAGTTAAAACAAATGACTCATATGATTTTATAAGACTTAAAACAAATTAAGTAATGCTTTTAACAAAGGAAATACAAAGATTCAAGAATTGACTTAAAAACTCCAAATTTGCATTAAGACGAAAATTAAAGTTACAAGACTTGGAAAATTAAATTGCATAAAATAAGCTAAGTTATATTGAAAATTAAGCTAAGATATTCTAAGATTAAAAAACTAACTCTCTTTCTTTTCTTTAAAGTTTACAAAAGACTCTATTTATAGCCGAAGTCTTCTTTCTTGGGTCTTCCAACTGTGCTTCTTTTGTGAGAGCAAAAACCAAGAGTGCTTGTTGTGTGAGGTGATTCTAAAACAAATCCCAGCCTTCAATTTCTTTTGTGCTTCTTTTGAGTCAATCACAGCCATCGAAATTACTTGGAAATGGTGAGGGATTGCCAACATGGCAATTATAAGTATGGGGGGGGGGAATAGTGGAGTGGTTGAAATGATTTGCCCAGGGTGTTGAGTGGTTTGCAGAGAGAAGGTATGGGAAGACATCCCTTAGCTGTACCTGGGTTTTGTTTGGGCGGGAAAAAATGGAGTTTGGGTAGGTTGACAGCTTTGGCCCCTCATTTCTTATAACTTTGTTGCAAACTTCGCCCGGTTTGCAATTTCGACCCTTGTCTTTTACTCTTGTAATACAACTTGAGGTTTGGCAATTTTAGTCCCTTAAGTTGTATTTTCTTCATTTGGCTGACTTTTGACTTTGACTGACTTTGGCTTTTCCATCCCGTGCTTGGTTTGGTCGTTTTTGGCTTTCTTTTTGAATATCCGTTTCCTGCACAATACAAATGCAAACATACAAATATAATGTATTTTTGGTACGTTTTTTGTCATTTAAGTCCGTTTTTAATGGAAAATGGTATGTCTAATTAAGCACATACCAAACTCCATGCCTATAAACAATCTCCTTCAAATACAATCGAGTAAGCCTCTCCATCTTAAACTTCCCATTCATCGGGATAAAGTGAGCAGATTTAGTCAATCGGTCAACAATGACCCAAATCGAGTCATATCCAGATGATGTTCTTTAAAGCTTTGAAATGAAATCCATTGTTATTCTCTCCTACTTCCAAACAGGGACTAATATTTTTGGATTTTCCTTTTTCTTTTCTTAACTACCTGTTTGACTTCCTTTATTTTATAAACACTGGGATCATAGAATGAGAAGCGTCCATAGAATAATCTACGGATGTCCTGACGGATAAATTCATCGTCCCCGATTTTTCACTAGTTCCAAACCAAGCAATTAAACAAGATCATTTGTCAATATAAGTCTAAATGTTGAGCACTCATACTTATGACTTGTGAACTTTTAACTCCCGACATGGATATATGATTTAAATGTGTGTACTCATTTCAACTCAACCATAGATCAACTTATTTCCATAGTCGTAATTCAAGATGAATCATGACTCAAAGCAACAACTTATTAGGACCTTGTAACTTGATTTTAAAGAACGAAAATTTAACTATAGAACTTTTTGCAACATCTTCATCATCATAAGTTCTTAAAGCTAGGAATGCGTTGCTTAGTTTGAACACCTACCTGGGCCTCGCTCCCTAGTAGGATATCATGACCAACGACCGGTGTTCTTAGTTTGAAAACCTACCCCGTTGCTAGCGTAGTGGGAAATCACATCAACCACCTCTTCCCTAATATGGCTAAGGATAGTGTCTTAGGTTTGAACCCTCCCTAGACCTCGCTTTCCCCTGGAGAGATACCACAACACAAAAACCAAATCCCTAAAGTAAAGATGTCTTAGTTTTGAACCCCCACCTCGTGTTTAGCGGAGTGATATCACAACAGATCTTTTACTTGCTCATATACTCAAATGTATGCGTCAATGGCATAATTTCAATATTCATGCATTTTTTGCATTCATAATTTTCATTCATAGCTTTTTTTGGCATTTTAACTTTCAAAATTACTAAAACGAAAAAACTTCGCTTTAAAGAATCAAAGTTACAATTTGGGCTTTTTCTAAAAACATCGATTGACTTTAGTTGAATGAAATGAGACACGTATGATTAGGTGGATAGAACTAAAAAAAAGCCACAAGTTACTCATATAAGTTTTAGAAGAAACTTGCTCATCGCACATAAACATATTTAACTCTATCACTTCTTGGTTTTTTTTTATTTTTTGTTACCTTCACCATTAAAATTCGAAACACAAATTCGTGAACAGCTTAGCCTACAGCGGTAAGTTGAGGAACTAGCTAAGCTGCAACACCCCGAGTCGAGTCAAAAATTATTTCTCATTCATACCCATTAGGAAAGTCAGAAAAAATGTTGACAAAACACTTATTTTATTTTTGAATTTTTTACATTTTCATTTTTTTTTTGGTATTTTTGCAAAAATTGGTGGTAAAAACAGGATTACGTGACAACAACAGCTGCAGGCAAAAATCAAATCGAAGATCCCCCCCATACTAGAACTAAACATCGTCCTCGATGTTTTAAAAGGGGCACCTATGTAAATCTAAGGCCGTTTATTAAGTGTGCCAAAAGATAAAACGTTAGTCGATTATATTTGGATATTGGATTCCCAAAATGAAGCTGAGGATGTGAAACTCTTGATAAAAAATACAAGCACGATAAGGAGAGTCTTCACAATCCGGGCAATCCTGGACAATTAACAACACAAACACGAAACACGGGTAATGGAAGAGGCGAGCCTCCACACAACAAGAAAACACTTATTCATTTCTATACAATACTACGATAAGCATAGGGTGCCTCCCATGAAGCGCTTGTTTAAGGTCGCTATGCTTGACCCATCCCCCGAATTTATTGGCCCATGGGGAAATCTGGAGATCTGGGACTACCAATTGTGGTACGTCCCCTCCAAAGTAGTGCTTCAAACGGTGACCATTTACTTTGAAATTTAGCCCGGAGTTTTGGGATAACTCGATAGTGCCATATGGAAAAACTTGGGTTACAGTGAATGGTCCACTTCAGCGGGTCTTAAGCTTGCCCGAGGAAACTCTTCAATCAGAGTTAAAGAGGAGGACTCGATCACCCGTTGAAAACGCGATTTTTTATCCCTTGGAGTCATGGATTCTCTCTGTTTTCACCTGAGTAAAATTAAAGAATTCTCTAGGCATGATCCGAAGTTCATTAATTCGTTGAGGCTGAAACTTTCCTGTGATCACAGTACCGCGGTTCTGAGTATCAAGTTTGTATGCTTAAGGGCCCAGTAAGCTTTGTGCTCGAGCTCAATCGGAAGATGACATGCCTTCCCGTACACTAACTTGTATGGAGTACACCCGATGGGTGTTTTGTAAGCCGAGCTGAAAGCCCAAAGTGGCGTCATCCTAATTTATCGACCAAGAGGTACAATTTTCGCCGACGGTCGCCTTTCCAAGAATTCGTTTCAAACCACGTTGGATACCTCACTTGTCCAAAATTGTTTGTGGATGATACGCGGTGAGAGACTATTGAAGTGAATCCGTATTTAAGCATATACCATAAGAAATTGGTCATATGCAAAAATGGGTTCCCGCGATCACATTATATTGTACGAGGGGTACCGGAATCTGGCGAAGAGAGATTTAAGAATTTACAGACAACTACGGGCGTCATTGTGTGGTGAGCGCTTTTGCTTTCAACCTATTTGATAATTAATCAACGGCCACGAGTATATATTTTGTTCCCTCTTGAAGACGGGAACGGCCCCATAAAATCAACGCCCTTCAACCCACATGTCAAAATTTTGCAAACTGGGATAGAGTATTGTGTCATCTCATCACGTTGCCGAAATTTTGCCCTGACGTTGACAAAAGTCACATCGGGTGACAAAGTCATGCCATCCTTGTAGATCGTGGTCCAATAAAATCTGAATCGAAGAACCTTTTTAGCGGTGTAGATTGGCACTTTAGTGTCCCCCGGGTGGTCCACTGGCAAAGCTTTAAGAATGTCAAAAGCTTCTGCCCCGAAACACAACTCCTAATTAAATTGACAGCACAGATCTTGAATGAAAAGGGGTCCGTCCCAAAAGTAGTGTTTAGACGTCTTTTGAAAAACTTTCTTCTTTCTGGCTGAGACGACATCCCTGTTAATCACGAAATTCCCTGCATGGTAGTTTGCAAAATCGGCAAACCATGGGGTATTATCATCACCACTAAAAGTACCATCCCAAATAGTCTCGAGAGGAAATTGTTTTCGTAATTTCCTTTTCTCGAACTCACATTGATGGGGATTTTCAAGTCATATAAAGGTGGTCTGGCGGCGAGATATTGTTTGCTCCTTTTTTATCACGGATAACGACATCAAATTCTTGGAGCAGCAAAATCCACCGGAGCAATCTTGGCTTAGCATCTTGCTTAGCAAGCAGGTACTTGAGAGCCGAATGGTCCGTAATACACTATGCTTTTGGACAAGACAAGATATCCGGAATTTCTCGAAAGCCTAACACTAACGGCAAGTAATTTTTTTTCCGTTGTAGGTCTAATGTGCTTGAGCTCGGTCATATTTTTCTGCACGCATAGTGTATCAGCTGGAAGTGCTTGGTCTTACGTTGCCTAGGACGTGCCCCACACATAATCACTTGCATCACACAATGATTTCGAAGGGAAAGTCCCCAATCGGCAGCAACTAGAATTGGAGCCTGGGTAACTTCCTCTTAGGGTTTCAAAATGCTTCGATCATTCCTTCGAGAAGAATAAACGAGTTTCCTTTTTTCAAGAGGTGGGTCATAGTTCCCCCCCCCCCCCCCCCGGGCGATTTTGGAAAAATCCTGAATAAATCGTCGTAGAATCCGGCGTGACTGAGAAAACTGCGAATACCCTTCACGGTAGTGGGATGAGGCAATTTTGCAATGACATCAACTTTTGATTTATCAACCTCAATCCCGAATTTAGAAATCTTATGGCCAAGGACTATTCCTTTCTTGACCATAAAGTGGCATTTTCCCAATTTAAGCACCAAGATTGGTGTTCTTCAACACAATAAGTAATGCAAAAGAAAAACCTTTGGAGCATTTTGTCTAAATGGGAAAGGCAAGAAGAGAAAGAATCACCGAAAACCGAGAAATCATCCATGAAGACTTCCATGGTTTTCTCAATCATATCGTGAAAAATTGCAACCATACACCTTTGGAACGTGCCCGGTGCATTGCATAACCCAAAAGGCATGCGACGATAGGAAAATGTCCCGTAAGGGCAGGTGAAGGTAGTCTTCTCTTGATCAAGTGGGTCAATTGGGATCTGAAAGTAGCCGGAGAATCCAAAAAAGCAATAGTACTCATTTCTGGCTAATCTTTCAAGCATCTGATCCATAAATGGTAAAGGGAAATGGTCTTATTACGATTGCATCATTGAGTTTTCGATAATCCGATGCAATCGCCATCCCGACCCAACCTAGTGGGTATTAATGTCATTTTCTTCATTTTTCACCAAGGTTTATGCCTCCTTCTTAGGGACACAAGAAACCGGCTTACCCAGGGACTGTTCAGAGATAGGTAAATAACACCGGCATCAAGGAAGTTTGAATAACTTCTCTTGCTTAATAACCTCATGGATTTTGAGGGGTAACTCTTCTCTGATGTTGAACTACGGGTTTGGCTTTTTGTCTTCATCAAAATCTTAATGGGTGCAAAATTTTGATCTATTCCCTTAAAAACAGGAATCTTTCCAAGCTAATGCATGTTTTTGAGTGACTAAGAAACTTGATCATGGGCGGTATTATCCTCACTTTCAAAGTTTTTTAGCGATTATGACGGGTAATTTGTCATCACCCTCCAAAAACGCATACTCAAGATGGATGGTAAGTCTTGAGTCAAGTCGGGAAAGATCTTCACATAAGATTAAACCTTTTTCGCAGGCACTTAATTTCACAAACTGTGACGAAGGGAGATTTGGGTCACTATTGATCACACTTAACAATTCCTCAAGGTAAACAATATCTCCCTCAGAATCATAGATGCCGTCAACACCTGGTGGTATTGAATCATCATGTTCAAGAAATGCATCGATCTCTTCCATTAGAAAATCACTTCCTCCGAAGGGAGTGAAAGATGGAGAGCGAGAATCGATCATAAGGTCCGAAGTAGAAGTGGGATTGCCACTTTCAGGAATTTCAAGTACTTCTTGAACATATTCTTCACAAGCAATGTCAATAACATCGACTCGGTTAACCGATTCAATGATATTGTAGGAGAAAGTCTTAGTATCACCAACTTTGAAAGTCACGGATTGGTCATCATGTCTAAGGGTCATTTGTTCGCCGTGAACATCTATTAAGGCACGTGCCGTCCTCAAGAAAGGTCTTCCTAAGATTAGGGGAACCCGAGGATCGGCAACGTAATCAACGACCACAAAATCGGCAGGAAAGAAGAACGTTCCAACTTTCACGAAAACATCCTCGGCGATGCCGGTGGGAGTAGAAATCGTTCGGTCGGCAAGTTCAAGTATCATTCGGGTTTTGGTCAAAGCTGGGAGACTTAGTTCTTTCCAAATGGAGAGAGGCATTAGGTTGATGCTTGCACCGAGATCGGCCAAGGCTAAGCATTCATTCATCTCCAGAAAATCACACGGTATAAGAAATCTACCGGTCTCCAAGTTTCTGGGAAACTTTTTTAGGATAACCGCCGAGCAATTCTCGTTTACCGGTGTCTTTGTCAACTCAATCATCTTATCCTTGTCATTGAGGAGCTTTCTAAACATTGGTGCAAATTTGGGCATGTGTAGGAGAGCGTCCGCGAAACTTAGCTCGAAATGGAGATTCCGAAAAATCTCCATAAATTTTGAAAGCGAAGAGATTGTCCTTTTTCACAGAGCTTTTCTTGTTGGCCCTATGAAGGATAAGGCAAGTTTGTTTAGTCTTTTGAAGCAACACGGGCTCACTATTTGGTCATTAGTTTTTGGACCACTGAGTTTGATAGTTTTCGGTGCTTATGTTGCACCGATCCTTTGTCACCTATCGGGTTCATCTTCCTTCTCTTTAGAGAGAAGAAATTTGAGGGTCCATAAGAACACCGATTCGGTAGGAACTGCTTTCACAAATCACATTTTGGGTTAGCAATTGTGTTGCTTGGAAGAGAACTCGAACCCGAATTAGAAGCGTTATTCCTATTTAAAAAGTTTGGGTGATCAGTCCGTTATATGTGCCATTTGATTTTGCATATTTTGCATAACCGCGTCGTTAGCTTTGACGTAGTTATCAAAATCGGGCTTAGACACACCTGGTGCTGGTGTAACTGGAGCTTGGTAAGCTGGAGCTTGAAAAGTCGGGGGTTGATTAATCTGGGGTTGGTAAACTTGTCTTGATTGAATTATTACCACCCGATTTTTTAAAATGTGTCCCCCGATTTGGTTAAATTGTTTCCCACGATTTTGGTTGTTTTGATGTTTTTGCATAGAGGGAAAACGCTGGGAGTCGAATTTGGCTACAACCATCTGAGGTCGGTAACTGGCATTCCCTTGGTTGTAGTTAACTGCGGCGGCTTGTGACACGTATTTCTTTGGATATTGTCACGATAAATGTTGCCATCGGTGGCTGGACAATTTTGGTAAGAATGACCACCCCCGCAAGTTACACATAAAAAACTTTGCTCGACTTGCTTTACAGGAGCGGGAGCTGGAGTCTTGGTTGTTTCTATCGAGAATTAATTGCCAACCATATCTTTTCAGCTCAACAACATCGATAAACTGCCTGGGTAGAAGAAGCCGTACTCCACATTTGAAACAATGGCCTTGCTTCGTGAGTGACGAACTTTTGGACATGCCTCGATGATTTTTAGGCATTCCGAGGAACTTATCCCAGAAAGTTACCAACCCGCAGCGGAGTTCAATGAATCTTGATCAATCAAATTTTGAGGGATTTATAGAAGTATCAAGTTGAATGCAATTCTGAAAAACCCATGATGGCGGTCCCATCCCCTAAGAAGATCCATTGAATCGGTCCCATGCCTCGTAAAACATTTCATCAAATTTTTGTTAAAATCTTGTGATTTCATTTCGAAGATTTATTGTTATAGAGGGATGGAAGAATTTTTTAATGAATTTCGAAACAAGATCATCCCATGTAAGAATCGATTGAGGGGGATCTTTTTCAAGCCAAATCCGGGCTGCTCCCTCAAGGGAAAATGGGAAAAGCATAAGCTTAACCGACGTACTCAAGACGTTTGGGAACTTCATCGTAGAAGTGATCTTGTTGAAATATCGGATGTAGGCATGTGGGTCTTCTTTATCATGTTCCAAAAAATTTGCTTGTTTGAACAAGATTAAGTAGACCCATTCTTGATCTCAAAGTTGTTCGTGCGGTAGATTTCGAGAACAACGATTGCATCCATTTCGTAACCCTCAGTGGGAGCCTCGAGCAATTGAGCCATAGAACTATTATCGCCCCCGTTTACATTGTATGATCATTTTCAGTCTACGCGATTTAGCTTAACGATTAAAATTAAAAGCGAACGCGTACGAGAAAAAAAATAAATAGTGAAATTAAATAGTATTGTAAATGACCTGAAAATACGGAATGTTACAACTTCCATCAGCAGGCCACTAACACAATTGCTTAAGAAAAATTCATTTCAATGGAGCAATGAGGCACAACAAGCTTTTACTTACTTAAAGAATGCTATGGTACAAGCTCATGTTTTAGCACTCCCAAACTTTAATAAACCCTTTGTTGTGGAAACAGATGCATCTGGTGTTGGTTTAGGTTCAATCCTACAACAAGAAGGTCATCCTATAGCTTATATGAGCAAAACTTTAGCTCCAAGGCATCAAGCTCTATCTACTTATGAGAAAGAATTTTTGGCAGTCCTCATGGCTTTAGACAAGTGGAGGGGTTATCTTTTGGACAGACATTTTGTCATCAAAACAGGTCATTACAGCCTTAAGTATCTGTTAGATCAGAAAATTACCACACCAGCTCAGATGAAGTGGCTTCCCGAACTAATGGGCTTTGATTATAAGGTGGAATACAAAAAGGGTTCAGACAGCTGATGCATTATCTAGAAGGGAGGATGCTAGTGAATTATTTACTATGGCTACTACTTTTATAACTACTGATTTGTATCAAAGGATAGAAGCTAGTTGGACTCAAGATGAACACTTACACACTATTTTGGTTAACCTTCAAAAGGGGGAGACCAAAAAGCACTATGCTATCCACAATGGTCAATTGCTCAGGAAAGGGAAATTGGTGGTGGGCAACAATGAGTCACTAAGGAAGGATTTACTAGCCCATTTCCATGAAGGAGCTATTGGGGGTCACTCAGGGGTAAGGACCATTACCCATAAAATTTGTTTTGTGTTTTATTGGAAGGGTCTAAGAAAATAGATCAAGCAATATGTAAAGGAGTGTTTGGTATGTTAGAAATGTAAACCTGATCTTGCTTCATATCCAGGCCTTCTACAACCCTTGCCTATTCCTAAGACTGTGTGGACTAGTATCTCTATGGATTTCATAGAGGGCCTTCCTAAATCCCATGGATGTACTGTTATATTGGTGGTAGTTGACAGATTGACCAAATATGGTCATTTCATACATTTGGCTCATCTATTTACAGCAACACAAGCAGCTCAAGTTTTTTTGGACCAAGTTTGCAAGTTACATGGGCTACCAGAATCTATTGTATCAGATAGGGATAAAGTGTTCTTAAGCACTTTCTGGAAGGAGTTGTTCAAACTTCTTCATGTTAAACTGTTGCTTTCCACATCTTATCACCCACAGACAGATGGACAAACTAAGGTCCTTAACAGGTGTTTGGAAGGCTATCTAAGATGTATGACTGGTGAATACCCTAAAGATTGGTTTAAGTGGGTGTCTTTGGCTGAACTTTGGTATAATTCTAACTACCATTCAGCAATTAATACTACTCCTTTTGAAGCCCTATATGGACAGTCACTACCAGTCCATGATCCTTATGTGGGAGGCTTAAACAAAGTGGATGCTGTGGACAGGACTCTTATGGCTAGGGAACAAGCTATTGAGGTTTTAAAGTTTCATTTAGCCAGAGCTCAAAACAGAATGAAGCAACACGCTGATAAAAACAAGACTGAAAGGAGCTTTGCAATTGGAGATATGGTTCTATTAAAGTTACAACCCCATAGGAAAGTTTCCATCAGACAAGGAAAGCAAAATAAGTTTTCACCAAAGTATTTTGGTCCCTTTGAAATCCTTGCTAAGGTAGGACCAGTAGCTTATAAGCTCAAGCTACCAGTTGCATCTCAGATACATGATGTTTTCCATGTATCTCAGTTAAAGAAATTACATGGGACTCATTTAGCCAATGCTTCAAATGTGTTACCACAAGTTGATAAAGATAGTCTTTTGGAAGTTACCCCA
Organism: Tanacetum coccineum; assembly: GCA_026074375.1. Taxonomy (NCBI): domain Eukaryota; kingdom Viridiplantae; phylum Streptophyta; class Magnoliopsida; order Asterales; family Asteraceae; genus Tanacetum; species Tanacetum coccineum. The sequence goes on along the minus strand of BQNB010032535.1, from coordinate 41,072 downwards.
ATTAAGATTTTGGACAGGAAGATTGTAAAGAAAAACAATGTTGTTGCTGTGTATGGTCTGATTCAGTGGAGTAATGGAGGGCCTCAGGATGCTACTTGGGAGCTATTGGCTGATGTTTACAAGAAATTTCCACTCTTTGATTCTTGAGGACAAGAATCATTCAAGGAGGGTGGATTGTTATGAGTATAAGAGTCGGCATGTGAGGTGCACGTGTGGGATTTATCCCTCACGTGAGGTGCACATGTGTTCTCCTTCCCTTTTGCTCATAACAGAATTTCCCGCGCAATTCAAGTTTAAATAGAAGTTCACTAGTTCATTTCTTACTTGTCCAAAAACGTGTAAAAACACTTTCTCTTTCTAATTCTCTGTGTGTAATTCAGTTGTAACAAATTCCCAACCGTTTGTAACAAACTTTCGCCATTGATAATGCAATTGAGTCTTACGAATCTCTGTTTCTTATTGTCTTGAGAATCCAAGCTCATTGTAATCCTCTACCAGTCTTCATTGACTCTAGTGGTGTGTATCAATTGGTATCAGAGCACTTTACTGGGAGATTTCTGTTAAATTTCTGGTAATTGCTTGAATTCTGGTGATCTTGTTCGTTTTCCGGTGAACTGCGTTTTCATATCAAAGTGTGTTGGTCGTTTTTGTTTTGATCTTTAGTATATAGTCTAATAGATGAAGAATGAATACTTAGAGAGCTTGGACAAAGTTTCTTTTTGGGTCAGGCTCATGCCCAGTTGCCGACAAACTGTTGTCAAGTAACATGGTTTGTGTATCTTGGGCTCTTTGCTCCTTTAAAATATGACGTCTCTATATTAAGCTCCTTAATTTTTAAGAGTTATAGGGTAAATTAACAGAAATCTTTGCTAAACGGAGTGCATGACATCACCAACTTATCTTGATAGATCTTAGAGTAAATTTTGTTTTTGCATCTGTACTCAGAAGAATTACAATGTGGTCTATATATTTTATTTATCGGTCACCATGTCTCGTAACTTTTCTAAAATGGAGTATATGTTTCTGTCAAGTATCAACATTATATTGCGAGTGTTACATCTCACATGCGGAT
>BQNB010032535.1:0-30000 GCA_026074375.1 Tanacetum coccineum | reverse complement strand
CAAACATACATATACCTTCTGAACAATAATGGTCTCAAATGTAACTAATGGTACATAGAACATTACAAGTCCATGAACAATAATTATCTCAAAGTGTAAGTAATAGTACATAGAACATCACAAATTCATGCATACCTGGTATCATAGGACATAAAACATCACAAGTTTCACAACACTAATTGTAATAGTTGATAAGATAGTTTAAATCTCCTAACAATAAATAATGAATAAAAGCAACATAAATAATGATGATAACGTGAAAAAATATTGATTATAAGTTGTTTACCTGGAGAGTGGTTGATCGGTTGTCGACTTGTTACAATTTACAAACCGTATGAGCGATGAATGATGATGTAGCAGATTAGCATTAGCAGTTGTGAGTTGTTGTTTAAGAAGCTAGGGTTTTTATTTTTGATTTATATATAATAGGTAGAATCGATAACTCTCTAATTTTCAGGGAAGATTAAAAGTTTGATAATTTTAAATAAACTATTGGGCCTCTAATATAATATAAGTAATATTTAAACTTAATATTTTTCGGGTATGGGTTCGGGTACAGGTATGGGCATTCAGAGGGTATTACCATCCCCGCCCTCATCCCTGTTTCTGATATCGGGGATTCCCCATCCCCGTCCATATCCCCAGTCAACTCGGGGATTCCCCGGTCAAAACGGGTTTGAGTATCGGGTCTCCATCAGGTACGGATTTTATTGACATCCCATCCCTAGTTCTAAAAAAAATTAAAATTTGTGAAACTATAACTCCAATAATTAAAATAGTTCCTATCTTAAGAGGGGAGGGAATCGTCGGCTGTTGGCTTGGTGCCAAGCCATGGCGCCAAAATGGCCAACGGCGCACGACTCCATGGCTCGCGCCAAGGGTCTTGGCGCCGTGGCTAACAGCCCACGCCAAACTTAAATTTTTTTTTTTAAAAATATATCCGTTAGGGGGAGCGGATATTCAAAAAAATACCCCCAAAATCACAATTTTACCCCTTTAAAAATCCTATAAATACCCCCTTTTTATTTCATACTTCACACACACTTTCAATACATCTTCTACTTCACATTTCTCTACTTCTCTATATTTTTCACTCAAAAAAAAAATGAATCCCAATCCCAACCCCAACCTACCAAATTGGATTTCCGGTATGCTTAACGACCCAACCAACCAAATTCCGGGGTCGTCTTCGAATCCGGGCTCCTCCACTCAACCGGCATTCAACCAAATGCCTTACTATCCCAATCCAAATTACCAACCTCAATTTACTAACCAAGAAGAATTGTTGATGTTTCAACAATTTAAAATGCAACAAATGCACCAACAACAACCACAACAATTACCAAACCAATTCACCACTTCCCAACCACATTCCGAGCAACAATCGCACCACCTTGAAGTCGAAGATACCGAAGATGAAGACGAGCCGGTTCCGACCCCGACGTCGAAGCCTAGCCGCGGCGTTTACAAAAAACATTTTTCTAACAGAAAAACAAACACTCTGATCGTACCATTCACCGGAAAACCATAACAGAATTCCCCGATGGATGTACTATTGAAATCAATAAACGTCCGAGACCTCCTCCCCTCCCACGACCTCTCCGACGACTCACCTCTCTCAGCCCCGGACCTCCGTTTACTAATCGACCGTCTTAACCTCCATTCACTCCACATCAAATCCAAAGTCCAAAACTACGTCGTTTCTCACAACCACGACTTTCTTAACCTCTTTTCACAATGCTCGGATTCAGTCACCAATTCACAACACCTCTCCGAAAAAGGCGCTCATCTTGTTAACCTCTTGGATGAGAATCAAAACGTTGATGTTGAGGTTAAGAGGATTGTGGATGAGATTAGGGTTACGAGAGGTGAGATGAAGGAGAAGAAGGAGATTTTGGAGTTGGTGAATAATGTGGTGGTCAAGATGAGTCAGGTTTTGAGTGGTGTTGAGTGTGATTTGGGGAGTGGGAAGTTTGTTGAGGCCGCCGAGGCGGTTACGGAGATGAAATCGGCGTTACGAGTGAGTGATAGTGCGGAGGTTAGGGAGCCCGTGGTGTTTGGTTTGTTGAGGACGAAATGGACCGATTGTTTTGAAAAGGTATACATTCGCTAATTAAACAAGCGTTTATCTTTTATAGCCATTTTACACTTTATAAAAGCTTTTAGTATAATATGGATTAAATTTTGTAATGTGGCTTAAGTTTATAGTTGGGATTTACATATTGTTAATTGGAAATGTATTTGGTTTGTAGTTACAAGAGGTTTTAGTGAAGTTTATTGAGAATGCGGTGAGATTCGATCAACAGTCTAACGTGGTTTATGTGAAGAATATGATGGATGTAAACAATGTGAAAGGTGTTGAGCTGTGTACCATTTTGAAAGCAATGGATGTAAGTTTATAGCTTCGTATCCCTGAGTGTTTGTTAGATTTTTAACCTTGGCTGTAACTTGAGAGCAGTGGTTTTGTTTTTCGTTTCGTGTGTAGGTGGTTGGTATTCTAGATTATGGACTTGCTAAGGTAGCAGACTTAATGATGAAACATGTGATAGTTCCTGCAGTGCGATCTGGTGCCCATAGTTTTGCTGTAGAAGAACAAAGATTGGATTCGGGGTATATAGCTGATGTAGCTTTGAGAATAACACCACCATCTGGTGCACAGGTATATACAGATTGGCATGCATTTTTCCCATTTTATCTTCATTTATGCACAGCCCCAATATCTCGTTAGGCTAGGAGGAGATGTGAATATGTGTGGACTGTTAAACTAGTCTAGGATAGCAATGCATACCTGAAAAGATATGTTAAATCAGATAAAAGAGACTCGGTAGCTTGTTAAAGATTATATTATGCCAGAATTAACTTGTATGACAGTTGCGCGTCAATTTTGATTATGTGAATATGACTTCTATCGTAACATGATGACAATAATAGAACTGTAGTAGCAATGGAGATTCATAAGATGAACATAAAGTATCTCCATGATAGCCCATTTTCATATCACAAAACTGCTATGTCCAAATGCCAGCCATACTCCGTTTTTCAAGCTTATCAAATAAGAATAAATTGTTAAGCTATTTTCCTTATCTCCGAATAAAACCTAACAGAAGAAGCTGATGTTCAAGCGCTTTGATTTATAATTAATGTTCACTGGTTATATATATAGCACATCTAAATGCCAACAACACCACTCAGCTTAGGTAATGGTCATCTGATGTTCAGTTCTATCCTGTAGATAACGTTAAATAGTAGTTTTAGTGCACAAATATCCAGGCAGTTCAATTATATGTTCATCTTGTTTTCCTCTTTCTTTTGTTAGCCAAAATATCAAAGTTGCTTCTGCCTTCTCGTTCATTCTAATGTACTGAGGTGTAAAAGTTTGAACTGCTAAACTGTAATAAGTGGTTTCTTAAATTTTGATAGTGTCTTAATACTTTATGTTTGCAGATTGAGAAAATGGATGCCAAAACTATTTATTCTGGAATTAAAGTGGTCGTTCAGTTTATCTTCAACTATATTTGCTTTCAAAATCCTTCCTGGACGCAATTATTTGGAAGATTGACATGGCCGCAGATGTCAGAATTGATTATTTCAAACTTCCTCTCCAAGGTTTGTTGCTTTCTACTTAATTCTTCTGACTTTCCACAATTATTGCATTCTTTTTCACAAATATATCCATGGAGCCTGTTAAAAAAGTATGTATATATATACTGTATGATCATCTTGAAATGTTTGTGATGTCAGATCGTTCCCAATGATGCTTCCAAACTTGCTGACTTCCAAACGATAAGACAACTCACTTCTGAGTTTGAGACATCTCTTATAGAAGTTATGTTCATCTCCGCTGGCAAAGATGAAAGGTTGACCAATTTTGCTGACAATGTTGAAGTTCACTTTGCAACAAGGAAGAGGGTTGAGATTTTAGCAACAGCTAGAGACCTTCTTCTACATTCAGATTTTAAGCTTCCCAAGGTGAGGCTACTTCAACTGTTTCTATACCGTATCTTTCCTGTGCAAATCCCCAATTTATTATTTCTGTGGTCTTTTCTATTTTTTTTTATTTTTTTGCAACATAAAGTCTTAATATTGTATTTCATTACTGTAAAAAGGTTGATTGAACTGAAGTTTTTTCACAGGATTATTCAAGGAAAAGTGCAGAGTCTAAAAATAGTGGAAGTGTGGAATTGCTTTTCTCGTCTGAAAGGTGTGTCATATCAGAAGCAGCTGCTCAACTAATGGAAGTTGTGCATCAAACACTGAAGGATATTTGCTTGTCATCTGCAACAGTTGCTTTAGAATTCTACCATGCTGCTAGGGATGCTTTACTTCTGTATGAAGCTGTTATTCCTGTCAAGGTTAGTATACCAAGGCACCTTATATCTCACTAAACTATAACAAAAACATTTGGATACTATTGCGGTCTTATTATCTCTCGTTTTCTCATATGAAGCTAGAAAGACAGCTGGATGGTATCAACCAGGTTGCAGTTTTAATTCATAATGATTGCCTATTTCTATCACAGGAGATTCTTGGCCTTACATTTGAGGTATGCGTACATGATTTTTTACACTCAACTTTGTGCTTATGTTCTCAAGGCCAAAATACAAAAAAGAATGATCTTTGCATGCTAATTAATTTAAAGTATCAAAGATTTAGGTTGCTCTTGAATTATTGGCTCAACACCTAGATTGTGAAATTTGTTATTGAGTTTGTTGTCATTCTCCACTCTTGAATGCAATGAACTGATAGTCATAAAAAGTTGAGAAGACCTGTATGGCAGAGTTAGGTGCTTGTATTCTTTGTTTCAGACTTTCAGATAATCATATTTGGAAGTAAATTTCATGACATGATAATAATCAGAGTATTGCCTTTGGATACTCATAGAATGTTCCCTGTCAGCTTACTTCCAGTCCTTCTTAGACGTAAACAATATCGATCAGTTTTTGAACAAGTCTTTTTCATTTTTATTGTTTCAGTATCAGTCAGACTTCCCAACTTCCATGAAGGGAGCTGTATTTATTGATTTGGGTGTAAGATACAAGTTGATGGCAGAAGATATATTACAAAGACAAATACAGCTTGTTAAGCATAATCTGATGGAGGTAATTTTCTTAAATCTTTACCATATACCTTACCTTTTCTGATGTAATGTCAGTTAACGTTGTTTCTGTCAAAAATGTCACCAGGCCATAGATGGTGCCGATGGATTTCAGAATACCCATCAATCAAAGCGATATGAATCTGCAAAGTTCAGCATTGATCAGGTAAAATCTACGTGTCCTTCCTCCTTATGTGACGTTCACAGTTGGTAATTCTGTTGTGCGATCTAACAAAATCTACAGGTAGCTTTCATTCTTGAGAAAGTGCACATAATATGGGAGCCGCTGCTACTACCCTTGACATATAAAGGAAGCATGTGCACGGTCTTGGAGGCTGTATGCTCCAGAATGACCAAAGACATACTTCTTCTAGATGACATTGCAGCAGAAGAAACATTACAGGTGCATATTTGATTATTTGCCATAATAGATAAATGATCAAGGTTTCTTCTTTTAAGGAGAAATTAGGCAAATTACACGAGATGATTTAGATCTTTGCCCTAATATCTATTTTTGGGTAACACGGCTCTACTTTCACCCATAAGACGGCTCAAACTTCCGAGATGTTTTTTTTGGTTATCTCTTAAGTTTACAGGCATGCAATTTCAGAAAAAATTATCAGCATTGTCAAAGTTTCTAGAAGGTCTGCATCCATGTCATCGTTTTGACCTGGTAACAAGCCAGATATCTAAATCGGAAGTTTTAGAAGTTTGAGCTTTATAGTCAATTTATTTAAGGTTTGAGCCTTTTAACTAGACATAAAAAAATTGAACTACAATTAGTTACCTTTTTATGCAATATGCTTAAACTTGGGCTAATACATTGGTAATTTTATTCAGATCCAAAGACTGATTCATATGCTGCTAGAAAACCTTTCTTCTTTATTGGAATCTTTGGTTGCTATTAATGACACAACAAAACCACAAAAGGCATCGTCAGGCTCTATTGATGACCTCATACCATCACTCCCACGACTACGCATACTTGCAGGTAAAAAAATCTCAACTTGAACACATCATTTTTTCATATTGTTACTTAAATTAGATATCAATTGCCTTTTGCGGCCTTCATAGAATCTTTGCCTTTTTCCAAATTAGATTAGATATCATGATTTAATTCTATAATTGTAACAAATTAACAGATATGCTGGACATGCCTCTGAAATCCATTACTGCATCTTGGGAAAGTGGGGAGCTGGCGAAACACGGTTATACTTCATTAGAGGTATTCTTATTTCCTTAGAATATTTACTCAAAACACATCTGCTACATATCATTTTTCAGTTGTTGAATTAATACTGTTCCATATATGCTGCAGGTGAGTGACTTTATTAGAGCAATATTTACAGATTCACCCCTAAGGAAAGAATGTCTGTGGAGAATCGAAAATATCAGTTTTTAGGAGTTCTGTAATTAGCTTTTGCTCCATAGATTATTGGGAATTTGTTCCCATTTAACCCACAAAAGAAGAGATCTAGTTTTTTTTTTGAACTGTATATAATATACCCTCATTTTGTACGATAATTTAAGGAAATTTTTCTCTACTCTGGCATCTTTGTTCTCTTTTGTCACAAATGATTATTAGTTATTTTTTGTGGCTGATTGAATCCGGTCTAAAGAAGTCGTTCCGGTGTACTCGTAGGGCATGGGTTATTTTGGATTTTTATTTATAAAAATAAATTTAAAATGTGTTTTTTAATACACTTTTATGAAGTTCTTTTTATAAAACTTTAATACTTTCCACTTTAAATAATGAAAATTTATTTTTAGTAATTTTATTAAAAGAAAATTAAAATTGGATTTGGTGGTGTGTCTATATTACGGTGGTTGTTTGGTGATGAGTCTGGTAAAGGTGTGAAAAGCTGATAGGGCGCTAATTTAATGATGATGAGTGTAGTCATTGTTAGAGTAAATGGTATGGTAACGCAAAACCCTCCCTATTGGAGCTCTCGACGCCGCCACAGACATGTTACCACACTGTGATACATGCGTTATCACTTGAGCCATGGCATGCTTTTTGTGGTTTTATGATTTTTTTGTTTTCGGATTAAATATGGTGTTTGTGTGTAATAACTATGAAATTTTCACTTTTAATCTTTAAAATTCGAAATTTTTTTATAGTTGGATAAAAGAGACTATAGAAACAATGCAAATTTAAACATTTTATATGTTAATGTAATTTTATGTAATGTATTGTCAATTTTAATGAATGAAAAATTGGTTGTTTTAAAAATATGAAAAATAAAATAAAATTGTGGGTATCAAAAGATGTGTTTTGACTTGAGTTATGAGGGAGGATGGTTTTGGGTGTGCGCGTTAAGAGGTTATGTTAAAGGGAAAAAACCGATGTGACACGGCATGGGTTTGGCTTGAGTTATGATACGATACCTTTGCTCGTACGGGTGGTCACCGTGGTCTGACCCTTTTTGAATGGTATATACGCAAAATAAGCCCTTTAATGTTGAGCAATGTTAGGTCACTGCAACATCATGAATGTTGACTAAAGCATATGATGACCTCTATTTACTGACCACAATCCAGCATCCATTTGAAAGTTTTGTATTTTTCTTCTGTAAAATGTTCCCTTTAAAATATACTTAGAAGGTACTCGCGCAAACCAGCGGTTTCGGAAGCATTAAAAATAAAAAAAACTAAAAATTAATAAAAATATATAAATATGAATGTTGAATTAAAAAGCACAAAATTTTAGATTATATGATAAAATTAAATCATAAAAAAATAAATAGATAAAAAGATATTTCAATTAAAAAATAAAGATGGTTTTTTAGTTAAGAAGTGACACATGTCACTTTAAAATGTGTTTCTCTAAAATGAGATGGATGGTCAAGATTGCACATAACAAAAAGTTGTTACAAGAGGTTGTTAGATGGATGTGTTTGTTGTTAAAAAGAGATATTTTTATAAAAAGAAAGGGAAAAAGTCTGAATTTTCAAACTTTCTAAAAATAAAATGTCCCACATTCTTTATAATGTAGTATAGATAACCTATAAGCTGCAGCAAAGAATTTAGTTAATGTTGTTCGGTTACAAGCTCATCCGTCATAAATTCCGAGCACAATTTTAAAAATATTAAAATGATCAACGACCTGGGTCAGTTGACACCGATGGATGCTTGAATCAGTCCACAATCGCCGGGGTAAGCGAGTTCGCCGTTGGCCTTTATATATTTATCAACTAAAAGAATTATTTAATCTAAATCAATTAAACCTTTTTTCAAGGTTAATAGTAATAAGTAGTTCCAAAACCGAGATCAAGCATGTACATATATGCTTTAGACTGATTTCGTATGATACTTCCTGCACATTTTCCACATTTCAAGCAGGATTTGCTTCTTTTGGATTACGTGCGGTCGGGATGGATCTTTCAACAGTTTCTGAAGCTTTGACTGTAGCATTTGACTTCCTAAAGCGAAGTATTGGACGTTTTAGAAACTTCAACTGCCATCTTTTAGGTTTATCTTGACCCAACAGTTTCATCTGTTCCCTTTTGAATTTACGGTGTGCATACGATCTGCCACCTCTCCAACCCAACCCGTACCTGCAGATCAAAACCTTAGTTAATACTATGTATGTATTTATGAAAAGACTATCAATTTAGAATGTCTTTGGACCATGATTTTTTTTGGAAAAGGGGCGTTTGGACCTTGTTAACCTCAGTTGAGATTCTTTGAAGAATCTAATGCAATTTTCGACTTTAGAAGTACAAAACTTTAGTATGAATTGGAAACTTTTATGCAATCAATAAAAGTACAGAAAAGAAACAAACCCGACAACTAGAGCAACCCCGGCGGTTGCAACACAGGCTGCAGCACTAGAGCCTGTACCAACCAGCTTTTTGAATTCCTTACCTTCGAGATCATAATTTTTTTTCATCTGCATGAATGCGTATATGATACTTAATAATCATAAGACTGATTCTGAGTTTCTACTGAGTAGGGCAAATAATATTGATAATAATGTTTCGTTGCAGTTCATAAAGCTGCAACAACATTTTGTACATCCAAAAAACTCGAACAGATTTTGTAGACAGAGATCCTCTTAAAGAGGATCAATATTTGTAACAAAATGAGAGAGAACAAAAAAAGAAAGAATACTAACAGCATTTTGTACATCCAAAAAACTCGAACAGATTTTGTAGACAGAGATCCTCTTAAAGAGGATCAATATTTGTAAGAAAATGAGAGAACAAAAAAAGAAAGAATACTAACAGCATTCTCAATCGAGTCAAGCCTTTGTTCAACTTTTGTCTCGTGAAGGTGGCGTATTGTATAGCCTGCATCATCGCCAAATATTAGGATGAGCTAAAACAAAAACAAAAGTACAAAATCATAATATAACAAACATCCCACCCAAAATAAAACCCAAGAGAAACATAATCTAGAGACAAACCAAAGAAGATCTCAAGTAGCAATTGAAGTTATTTTTATGGTTTCATGTGAAAAAAAAACCCCGACACAAATCCATTGATATCCCTCATCAAAGGATCTAATACATAATGCATTACCTTAACAAAAGAAAGAGTTTACGTCATCTGCAATAGCAGTTTTTATTTTTATATTTCAGGCCACAACCTTTAACCTTATTCCCAAGATATGCAAGTCAGCACGTTCATCCCCAGGTTTTCGAGTAGGCCGCCAAAAGGGGAGGGCTGTACCCGGTTTGAGTATGTGCGGGGATGGGCGCAATCCCCATGGATTAGTCACCCAAATGGTCAACCCAAAAAAAAAAAGCTATACAAGGGTTTACATGTAGTGAGAATTTTTAACCTTTAACAAAATGTTTTCAATATATCTAATCATATTAAAAGTTAAATAGAGCAAACAAATTCAGATTGTTATTCATGACTATGCAATATGTTTTCAGATTGTTATTTCATGACTATGCAATATGTTTTCAATATATCTAATCATATTAAAAGATAAATAGAGCAAACAAATAACTTTTTGCTAGATTAGTACAGCGGTACTTAAAAAATGATGCTTAACAATTCATAACAGAAAAAAAATCACAAGCTCTAGTCTTATCTGTAACTTCCAAAAAGAACTCAAAGGGTAAGTTGTTGCAAACTCAAATCTCCAACTGGCTATAATTTAAATGCTTGTAGAATTGAGAAGTTTCACAGCAAGTAATCTAGTGATCAAAAGTAACTAAAACTGAATTTTCCTCATTCATATGGATTCGTTTCAAAAACTAAAGGCCAACATTGTTCTATTCATAACATTTCTTCTCAACACCAATGTAGTCGCAAGATAAAAACACTTATGGACTATGACCTAAGCAGAAGGGCTACTGTCCTATAATAGCAACATGTCTTTTTCAATGCAGACATTGGTCATTGTACAATATCAGGCTAAACTAGTCGATAATCTAGAAAATTACTCCAATTTCATCATTTTTTTATGATCCGTACGACTACATTTGCTCTTCACTGTTCCACATTTGTCAATGAACAAGCAATCATACCAAACTAGTCATTAGCATATAAACCTAGAAAAATGCTCCATTTTCTATGCATTGTACACAAAAACAATACCCAATCCCACCTGAGTGGGGTATTGGGGAGGTAGGCAGTAAACAGTCGCACCCGTACACCCCTACACGAGGGTAAAGGGACTACTCCAGAAAGACGACCTCTGGCAAGAGTGTGTGTTTCTATTCATTGTACAACGACAAACGTGTGATCTCGTATCACATTGGTCATTATACAACTCATCTTACCAACTTCTCTTAATTTCATCTATGAGGAATTCTATAATTACTTAGGTTGCCATCTTATAGACAAAAATGCCGGGATTTAATATCGAAATAATAAACATACCAGCCCAAGCAGTGCCAATAGATGCCACAGAAGTTAACACTGTAAACACAATTTTATGCCTCTCAAATGTATCCTACAAAACCAAAATCACCAAATCAAAAAAAAAAAATAATAATAAATCCTATTCAATCATCAAAAAAAAAAAAACCTTAGTAGATGAAAGGGTATCTTCAACAGCAGACCATGAATTAGAAACCTTTTTTCTGATTTGAGGAACTGAAAAACGTTGTAAAACAGAAGAACCCCTCCTTAAACCCTGCATTCTTATTCAATACTTAATAAAGGTTCAAAATTTATTGGATTTTAGGATTTGGGTTTTGGGTGTTTGATGGGGTTTTTGTTCCCCCACGCAAGAAAGATGGGTTTTAGAAACTTTTACCGGGTGTTTGGGTAAAACATTATTTCATTCCAGTGTTGTTTGGTTTCTCTGTTAAACCGTTTCAAAAGAAGGAAATATTTTTGTAACTTAAGATCAGTGTTCTAAAGGCGCGTCTTTGCGGCGCTAAGGCGTGACCTCCACGTTATAAAACGGACTAAGGCGTCGACTCTAGGCGTGGCGAGAGATGAGGCGTGAAAAGGCGCGATAAGGCGTGAGGCGTGGCGAGCCTTTTAGATTCAACTCTGATAAATTATTATTTTTTTTCAAAATGAAGAATATTATATGTAAGGATAGTTTCTTAACTTTATTCATATGTACAACGCTTGATGTAAACTCAATATATAGTTATATACGAAATATGATATAAATATATAAATATTTTCATATTTTTGGTCGCCTTAAGCTACACCTTAAAAACGCAAAGGCTACGTCATAGCCGCAAAGATGTCAGACTTGATCATGCCGCCACGCCACGCCTCACGCAATTTATAACCTTACTTAAGATAGATATGATTTTAATTCTTGAAACTATTGTGACATTTTGATGCAACATTCATTGATGATTTAGTTTTTCTGATGGAGGAATTAAATTTTTAGCGGTTCATGAAAATTTGAGAGACGAGGCTTTGCGACACCCGTGCGTTGCACCGGGCTGACTCTATGAGAAAAAATTGATTGTTACTATGTTAAGGTGTTTAGAACTTGTTAGCGATTTGTTGACCTAAATCGATGCCATTTCAGGTTTATTAACTATTAAACGATAAATGTGTAAGTTTGGTTAACGTAAAATAAAGAAAGCATTACGCGTGTGCATGTTGATTGATACGTATACTTGTCGAGTGTCTTTTGGTAAAAAAATGAATTTTTACTTATGTGAAGCATCGTATGTATGAGCGATGCACTTACAAAGCCCCCACCACACACCAATTTTGAACCTTGAAAATATACACTAATCGTTTAACTTATAGTTAAATTCATCAACCATCTCCTCCCAAATTGTATCAAGTCTAACAATGAGACTTCGAAGAACTCTTTTCATATCCTTTTTCAAGAGAAACTTTCACCATAACTCATCCTTCAACATACATAGACATTAAATAATGTTAGCTATATTTGTTAAAAAGTAAAAAAGAAGACACATACTTCATGCACATATTTACCGCTGTATATTTTAATTCATTAGTTTGCTATTTTTTATGACTAATAGGTTTTTACCCATTAGATATTGTTTATCAAAGAACTGAAAGTGTTATTATCATAAGTTTACAAAGGGTTTTGCAATTAACTTGGAAGATAAAATTAAAAAAAAACTCTAATTTAAATGTCATCTTGAATAAACTAATTTGAGTTCTATTGTCAAAACAGGCTCTACTAAATAAGCATATATATATACAAATCTGTTTTATCCAACACTAATAAACAAATAAGCTAAAGATCAAGCAGCTTGAATGTGGAAATTCTGTATTAAAGAAGCTGCAAAACAATATGTCATAAAGACACTATTCTGAAAACAAAGGGCGATGAACTGCTTTCATTCTTACACCCACTCATGCAATTAGAGAAATGAGTCAAATAGGGGGAGGCGCTGAACCGCCACCTTGGTCTTCACCAAAAGCCGAAGCAACCATTTTCCTCTTCTCTTCCTGCAAAAACCACAACCACAATAATAAAACACTAAAGACTGAAATACTATATTTAACAAAGCACATTACCAAATATTGGTTTTACATACCTATTTATCAAACCAACTTGATCGTATGTTGCCACTACAATCAACAAATAGTTGCCTAAATTAACATATATATACTTTTGAATTTGGCTAAGCCAAAGACCTTCAAAATAACATCTTAAAAACAAAATAACCCATTCAAAGTGTCGAGTAGTGACCTTAAGCACATCTTTAAAAGGGATTATGGAGTGGCGGATTCCGTATCGTGCGGTCTTAGTTGATCCCCATTTCTATCCTGCATCTATTTGTTTAGCAAGGTTTTAGTCAAGTCTGGATCTTGATGCACAAAATAAGTAGTAGGAGTACCATATCATTAGTAGCATGACTATTGGCATTACTACTGGACGAATACGCCCATCCTACTGTCGCGGCCATCCTTTAGCAGATGGATCGATCTACCTCCCAATCAAATATTCTAATAACTCCCTAATAAAACAAAGGAACAAAAACTCCATCATAAGCTTAGCTAACATTAAACCACTACTTAACAGATTGATTTAACAAATATATATATATATTATAAAATAATATAAACATATATATTAATATATATATATATATATATAAAATATAAATATATAATATACTTATAAATATATATAAATAGGGACATGATCCATTTTTATAAATGAAATGACAAAATTAAAAGTTAGTTTTAATACAAATATATGAATATTTGAATAGATATTAAACAAATCTGAAATAACAGAAATCTTTATAAAATTATACCTTGATTATCGAAATCTTTAATAATAAAATCTTGATTACAAACAGAATCTAAAATACAAATCTGATTTAAAGGTTCTGGAGATAGAATAATCTGAAACTCTAGACTTTTTGAACATTGAGAGGTTGATAATATAAGTTTTTGGTTTTTCTTCATATAATGAAGTCTGAATAACTCTGAGGTATGTCTTCTCTTTTATAGATGGTCTTTTCTTGAAATATCTTGGTAACCGGCACTTGTAGGTTAACTTCTGAATTATTGCTATCTTCTTTATTCTTCTTTTCATAATGGTAAGTGAGCTGTCTTCTTGTCTTTTTGCAATAATTAGATTATCTTGAGTGTCTGCTATCTTCTTTAATAATTCATTTGCTTTTGAGTTGTCTTCTATAATTCGTCACTGCTTACGTCTTCTTCTAGAACAACTTATTCCTATAACGTCTCCTTCTAAAACAATTTATTTTTATTACATATTACATATCATAAGGATCTTGAGAGTTTTGAAATAAATCTTCACTGGTTGATGGAGAGCTCCTAATTTCGCTAATAATTCTTGCTAAATCTTCTTCTTTACAATCTCTGATTCTTCTAGCAATATCATTACTATCATCTTTTATCGTGGGGTTTGTTGAATGGGATGAACTAGGGGATCCTGTTGTAATATCATTATAGTACTGAATAACTGCTTCTTTACTAGCTTGTTTGTCTTCTATTTGTTTCCACCATTTAACACTGAATTGTCTTATCAATAATGGTGGACAATTTCCTTGTCTTTCTTGCTTCTTATGATTAAAGGACATAATCCATGGTAACTTGAATACTGCTGCAAACTGTAATGAATATTCGAACATAGGAACTTCTTCTTGTTTAAATAACTCTTTAAAGTGTTCATAACCTGCTAATATTTTTGGAGGAAAAATTTCTGGAATAATACCAAAATATTGAAACCATTTGATAAACCATTTTGGGTATTCTAAAGAGAAATCTTCTGAAAAATGAAAAAACCAAGTATGGGAAAAAGCCCTTAGCAGGAATGCTTTATTCCATGCCTCAACATAATCATGATAAGTATAACCTGGCCATTCTGGGAATTTGGATAAAACTTTAATAGTAAAAGCTCTATTTCCCCAATCTTCTGGTGATAAAATCTTGTTAATTTTAACTTTACTAAACTTTATTACTTTTGGATCATTTGGATCAAAATTATGTTTGACTTGAATAGATTGTGTATCGATTAAAATCATTTCATAATATTCTCGAGTTTGAAAATCATTTGTATAAAAATTAGTATTTTTGGGCCATAAATATTCTAATAATACTGGAAAGCCTTGATTCAGCTTCTGTTCTTCAAAAGGTTCTAAAATCTTAATAGTCTGTTTATGATGGTTTGTATGGAATTGAACTTCTGTATTTATGGAAGGAGATTTTGGTCTACTTGGTGAAGAAACTGATGTAGGAGATCTATTGTAGGGATTAATGGTTGGTGGCATTCCTTGTAAATGAGCCAATGGTGAATAAGGTGGTCTGTTTCTGGGTCTAGTTATTGAACTATAAGTAGGTGTAAGGGGTGTAAATCTGTTTTGAATTGGTGTTCTGGGTGATGAAGGAGAAGGTAATATAGGTCTAGGAATAATTCTTTTATCTGGATTCATCCCTGTAAAAATTCTCTTGATAAGAAATCTGGTAAATGATTATTCTCTCCTTTAAATAGTTCAATAGTAAAATCAAAATTACTTAAAATAGTTTGCCATCTAGCAAAAATTTGTTTAGAAATCAAATTCTTGACATCTTTTTCAATAATAAATTTAGCTGAAAGACAATCAATACGTAATAGAAAAGGTTTCATATAGAGATCATCTTCAAATTTTTTAATGTTTAAAACAATACTTAAAATTTCTTTTTTAATAGTAGAATAGTTTTTCTGAGTATCATTCCAAGATCCTGAATAAAATCTAACTAATTATTCCTTTCTTTACATCGTTTTAGTCTTTGTTTTAATAATACCTCCATACCGATATCACTACGTCTGATTTCTCTAAATTAAGATTAGCTCATGATGTGGTATATTTAAACATGGTAATTCTTTTATCCTATCTTTTATGTTTTTAACTATCTTTGTATGTTCCTCAGTCCATGGTTTAGGATTCTTTTTAAGTCTATCATATAAGGGTTTACATATACTTCCTAGATCTTTGAAGAAATCATGAATATAATTAAGACATCCTAAAAATCGTTGTAATTGTTTTTTGTCTTTTATTTCTTCTGGAAATTTATTTGTAAATTCTAAACTTCTGTCTATAGGTTTAATAGTTCATGAACTATAATTAATTGACCTAAAAAATTCTTACTTTCAGTTTTACATAAACTTATCATTGTAAGGTGAAACAGCTAAACTCATTTTTATATATTATATCATAAAATATGTTTAAATGCTTAAAATGTTGGTCTATGTTTTTTGAATAAATTAATACATCATCAATATATACTGTAGCGAAATTATTTATAGGAATAATTATATCATTCATAATATTTTGAAATTCTGATGGTGCATTTTCATACGTTTCGTCCGTTTTGGTTTTCACACGTTTTGGCACGTTTTGGTGCATTTTCATACGTTTCATACGCTGGTTTTCATACGTTTTGGCTTGTTTCTGCACGTTTTCATACGTTTCGTCCGTTTTTGGTCGTTTTTAGACGTTTCCATCCTTTTTCATATGTTTTAGTCCGTTTTCTTACGTTTTCGTTTGTCTTTACGTTTTGTTTGTTTTCGCACATTTTTGTCAATTTTTGTCTGTTTTCACACGTTTTGTCTGTTTTCGATAGTTTTCAGACGGTTTCTTCCGTTTTCATACGTTATCTATCACTGATATTATACCAAAAACCTTAAAACCCTTAATCACTAAACCCTATACCAAAAACCCAAAACCCTAACCACTAGGTATAATATCACAAGTGGTATATAGATAAACCTTAAACCTCTAACCACTAAACCCTATACCAAAAACCCCGAAACAACTAAACACTAAACCCTATTCCAAAACCCTAAACCACTAACCGCTAAACCCTATAGCAAAAACCTTGAACCCCCTTCCCTAACCACTAAACCCTATACCAAAAACCCTAAACCCCTAACCACTAAACCTTATACCAAAAACCCTAAACCCCTAACTGCTAGGTATAATATCACAAGTGATATATACATAAACTTTAAAATCTATACCAAAAACCATAAATCCCTAACCACTAAACCCTATACCAAAAACCCTAAACGCCTACCATTAGGTATAATATCACAAGTGATATATACATAAACTTTAAAATATATACCAAAAACCCTAAACCCCTAACTATTAAACCCTATACCAAAAACCCTAAACCCCTAACTACTAGGTATAATATCACAAGTGATATATACATAAACTTTAAAATCTATACCAAAAACCCTAAACCTTATACCAAAAACCCTAAACCCCTAACCACTAGGTATAATATCACAAGTGATATATACAGAAACTTTAGAATATATACCAAAAACCCTAAACCCCTAACCAGTAAACCCTATAACAAAAACCCTAAAGCCCTAACCACTAGATATAATATCACAAGTGATATATACATAAACTTTAAAATCTATACCAAAAACCCTAAACCCCTAACCACTAAACCCCATACCAAAAACCCTAAACCTCTAACCACTAGGTATAATATCACAAGTGATATATACATAAACTTTACAATCTATACCAAAAACCCTAAACCCCTAACCACTAAACCCTATACCAAAAAGCTTAAACCCCTAATCACTAAAACCTATACCAAAAACCTTAAACCCCTAACCACTAGGTGTAATATCACAAGTGGTATATACATAAACTTTAAAATCTATACCAAAAACCTTAAACCCCTAACCACTAAAACCTATACCAAAAACCCTAAACCCCTAACCACTAGGTATAATAACACAAGTGATATATACATAAACTTTAAAATCTATACCAAAAACCCTAAACCCCTAACCACTAAACCCTATACCAAAAACCCTAAACCCTAACCACTAGGTATAATAGCACAAGTTGTATATACATAACCTTAAACCCCTAACCACTAAACCCTATACCAAAAACCCTAAACCCCTAACCACTAAACCTTATACCAAAAACCCTAACTGCTAGGTATAATATCACAAGTGACATATACACAAACTTTAAAATCTATACCAAAAACCATAAATTCCTAACCACTAAACCGTATACCAAAAACCCTAAACGCCTACCATTAGGTATAATTTTACAAGTGATATATACATAAACTTTAAAATATATATCAAAAACCCTAAACCCCTTACTATTAAGTCCTATACCAAAAACCTTAAACCCCTAACTATTAGGTATAATATCATAAGTGATATACACATAAACTTTAAAATCTATACCAAAAACCCTAAACCTTATACCAAAAACCCTAACAACTAGGTATAATATCACAAGTGGGTCATGGTTGGTCTTGCATCCATATCTTCCTCCGAACAGCGTAAAGCCACATTAATCAGAATTTTCATTTTATTTATGTCGTATTCTCCATCAACTATAAAGTCTACAACTTCTTCGATCCAATCGTTTTATTGTTCTTTCCACCAGCTTATTTCATCGTTTCCATGACCCACCGTAAATTTTGTATTATGAGTTCCATATCTGTCTAATAACTTGCACAAACCAAAATCTGCTACCTTTGGCTTGCAATTGCTGTCAAGTAATATATTGTGAGGCTTAACATCACAATGCAAAACCCATTCCAAGCATTCTTCATGTAGATAAGCTAGTCCTTTGGCAGTACCAATTGCAATGTCAAACCTCTTGCCCCAATCTAGCATATTAGAATGTAACTTTTGAGCCAGTGAACCATTTTCCATGTACTCATAAACTCTAAGTCATTTGCAACACCTGAATAAACTTTGTTAGACGATTCTACCAAACTTAGTTCAGCTGGTTACAAAAATAACCCATTTGGACCCTTTTTCTCTGCTCCAAAGTGCTAAGTGTCGTTTACTCCTGTCCCATGTATCTTCATATGTAGTCTTTGTGAACTCGCTTTACAATCAATTCTCGAACCCACCATAGCTGAAGTCCATCTGTCAACACCTCAAATACAGCTTCGTGACTTTAAGAAATATACCTTTCTTATCTCCATAAACCTCAACTACATCCTCCCATTGTTGCATTCCATTTACCTTATCAAACTTACTTGGCACACTAATTACGCCTGCCCTTTTATACCTCCTTTTGATGCTCTATAAAGTCACATACATGTTTAAACTGAGCATATGTAACTGTTGTTTTAAGGATGTCTATTCTTTATAAAGTATCCATTACACACCAAGGTGTCATCTCCCCTTCATTAGCTCTTGATATATTTCTTGAGAGTCAAATTGAAGCAACAACCTTCAATTACATATGCAACTATAGCTCTTAATCAGCAGCACTGCAAATTTAATAAGTTTGACTTCAGAATCAAACATACAACCTCTCCCTCCTTGTCCTTTGATATCCCTCCCACGACTGTTCATTTATTTTATATTGAATCGGTGAGAGTTTTGTGATTCCTTAAGTCGAAACGTAACTAATTTGACACTTAGATTGTGATATAACCTGATCCTTATTAGCACAATCTCTAATGTCCTTGTGAAAAAGTCACCAATCAGCCTATAATGTTTGGTCAAATCACTTGAAGCAGCTGACCCAGTCTTAACCATAATATGTTGATTGTAGCCTCGTGTTCCACCTCCTATCCTCTATGTCTTGCCAAAGTGAACAAAAATTGCATAAAAGGCAACCATCCAAAGTCCTAACTCAGCTAACTCAGGACTATCTCTCCATTAAATCTTAGTACCGTCCAATGAATACAATGGCGCATTGAGCTTCTGAGTCCTAACACCAATATTAACAAGATATGATCTGATTGCTTGCCTATAAATCTATATTTCCCATGAATATGTATCAGCTTGTTCTATATTTTCAGACCCAGCCATGTCGACAAGCATTAGGCGTCCACCCACAGTTGGGACATTAAGAATAATCTACACCAAAGAATTTAATTAGTTTTACTCGTATCCATAATCAAGGTTTCACAAGCAATAAAAGTTGCAAGCTATTTATTTATTCAATAGCGATCATATTCAGGAGTGCTTAATCAATTAAGTGTAAATAAGTTACTATAGTTGTTCACATGATGTTTCTACTAGTTCTAAAATCTACAGATACAAAGACACCAACAACGTAAAACAGAGGGAATGAATAATCTAACCTTCAAAGCACAATGCTCGCAGAAATAATGCTTGCACTTTGTCACAACAGGATCAACAAACGACTGCCGACAAATAAAACACGCAAACGGCAATCCATCTTCATCATCCTCAATATCTTCCTCTTCATCTTCCTCGTCATCATCACCCCCTTTCAACGCCAACTTCCTCACCTTCTCCGCCTCATCCCAATCCCTCTCCATCTGCCATCCCGACTTATAATCCCCATGATCATGCATAAACTTACACAAATCACCATACCCACAATACCCCGTCTCCTTATAATCCTTACAAATATCTGACTGGTAATCAAATCTCGCTGACACCCTAGTATGCGCAGAAGCTTTCAACGGTCTGAAATGGACTAAAATGGACTAACAAGTAACACCTGTATTCTACGGACCGCAAAACCTAATGTTCTCATCCTATAACTGCTTTATCTCTCATTACCTTTTACTACATACACATCCAATTTTAGCTCCCAAACACTCCCATTGTCACAAAAACAATATCAAAACCTAACCTAACCAGTCAATATCAATAGAGATAACATAAACAACATACATATGCTAATAAAGCTATAAATAAAATCTTAGTATCGGAAGACGATAGTGAGTCCTCAGAGATCAATCCTATTCAATTAAACATGGATGACGTAACATAAAAAAGCAAACTGAATCCTTATACAAAACCACCGTACCATCAATGATAGAATGTAAACATATATTCACAAATACACACTTATGAACCATAAACACCCTACACACATATTCACATCTGACACTATCGTTTCTAGCTTGAATGACAAACCACAAAATGACACTCCTCTTCCGATAACAGTTATACTCTCTAATAACAAGTTCATATATACACATCCAATTATAGTTCCCAAACACTCCTATTGTCACAACAATTAGATCAAAACCTAACCTATAATCTACATAGCAACAGAGATCACATATATAAACTTAATTATAAAATTAAGATCACTCACATTTAGGGGTTTGCTACGACAGCGTTGGCAGGTGACTGTGGTGGTTAGGGTTTTGGGACGGATCTGACAGTGGTGGACAGGAAGAGGCGCAGGTGGTGGTGTAGGTGACGACGGCTGGTGGTATGATAGATAATTAGGGTTTGGTGGTAATGTAGATGAGAGAAAGAATGGTGATTAACTCATTTGGGGGAAGGGAAAAAAGAGCGACGGGAAAACACACTTAACTGTGTGAAAATAAATGAGAGAAAAATGAAAAGAACAAAAAAAATGCTTTATATAGTTGAGAGAAAATAGGTTTATTTCACCATTAGATCAAACTCAAATGGATGTTGAGGATTTGTCTCTTAGTATATGGGTAGAAACTGGTATGCAAATGAACTTTTCTCTATTTGTGTTTATGACTTTGTTTTGGTGTTCTATGTATAATAATTAATAAGAGGGAAATTTCTATTTATGCCTCATGGTATTTTTGAGTTTGTGACAAATGCTCCAAAAAAACCCTTTCTCACATACCTTAGAGTGACCGGATCGTAAGTGATTATCGTCCCATTAGCTTAATTGGGAGCTTGTACAAAGTTATCACTAAGATTCTTGCTACTCGACTTTCGTCGGTTATCTCATCTCTTATTTCTGATGTTCAGTCAGCTTTCCTTCCCAACCGGCAGATCCTCGATGGTCCTTTTATCCTTAGTGAGTTATTATCTTGGTGCAAATTTAAATATAATCAAGCGATGGTTTTTAAGGTCAATTTCGCCAAGGCCTACGATTCTATTAGGTGGGATTATTTAGATGATGTCCTAAACTCTTTTGGGTTTGGTTCTAAATGGAGGTCATGGATTCGTGGTAGTCTAATTTCTGGAAAGGCCTCTATTTTAGTCAATGGAAGCCCGACATCCGAGTTTCAATTCCATCGAGGTCTGAAACAGGGGGATCCTTTGGCTCCATTTCTGTTTATTCTTATAATGGAATCTCTTCATCTCTCTTTTTCTCGTGCTGTTGAGGCGGGAATCTTTACTGGAATCGAGATTGGTTCTTCTCTTACGATTTCCCACTTATTTTACGCAGATGACGCAGTTTTTATTGGGGAGTGGTCTCATAATAATTTAAAAGGTATCATGAACATTCTTCGATGTTTTTCTTTGCTTTCAGGGCTGTCAATTAATGTCAAGAAAAGCCAGCTTCTTGGTATTGGAATTTCAGATTCTATTGTTTCCGAGGCTGCTAAGTCTCTTGGTTGTTCGATTATGAAAACTCCTTTCAAATATTTGGGCATTCCGGTTGGTGGTAATATGTCGTTGATCAAGGCTTGGGATGAATCGATTGTTAAGCTCAAAAGGAGGCTCTCTAAGTGGAAACTCAAAACTCTTTCTATCGGGGGTCGTCTTACACTCCTTAAATCGGTGCTTGGTTCCACTCCAATTTATAACATGTCGCTCTTCAAGGTCCCCAAATCAGTGCTTCATTCAATGGAGAGTTTGCGTAGAAATTTCTTCAATGGTATTCAAGAGGGAGATAAGAAGATTGCTTGGGTTAAATGGCCCATGGTGCTCGCGTCTAAAAAACATGGCGGGTTGGGGGTATCCAGTTTCTATGCTCTTAATAGGGGTCTTTTGTTCAAATGGGTGTGGCGTTATATATCTCAAGATAATTCTCTATGGGCTCGGGTTATTTCGGCCTTACATGGTTCGTCTTCACAGGTGCTTTCTGCCTCTTTTTCTTCGTTATGGAAATCTATTTTAAATGAAGTCAAATCTCTTAAGGCTCAAGGTGTGGACTTAATTTCCCATTGTAAGATTCGGGTTGGTAATGGTATGAACACAAGTTTCTGGAATGATTGTTGGATTGGCGACTCTATGCTCAAGCATTTGTTCCCTCGTTTATTTGCCTTAGAAACTATTAAAGACATTTCTGTAGCAGATAAATTTCGTGTCCCTATTACTTGTTCCTTTCGACGTCCTGTTCGAGGGGGGTTAGAAGCTCAGCAGCTTGATCATCTCATGGGTCTTATTGAATCGACTCTGTTATCTAATTCGGAGGATAGGTGGGTTTGGGATTTGAATGGAGATGGTGTTTTTCGTGTCAAAGATGTTCGAAACTTGCTTGACGAGACCTTTCTTCCTAAAGCTGATACGCCTACGCGTTGGATTAAATGTATCCCGATTAAAGTTAATGTTTTTGTTTGGAAGGCTCTCCAAGATCGTCTTCCTACACGTTCGAATTTAGTCAGGAGAAACATCTTGATCGATTCCTTATCTTGCCCGATTTGTGACGGAGAACCAGAAGATTCTTCTCATTTATTTTTTCGTTGCTGCTTGGCGAGAGATGTGACAAGGTTAGTATGTCGTTGGTGGGACTTGGATTTTCACTCTTTTAATTCGTATACAGATTGGCAAGGTTGGTTCAAACAGTTACGCCTTGGTGCTAAGTCTAAAGAAGTGTTAGAAGGTGTTTTTTACGTCTCTTGGTGGAGTTTATGGAATTTCAGGAATCACCTCCTTTTTGCGGATTCTAATCCTCGTAAAGATGCTATTTTCGATGAGATTGTCTTACGGTCGTTTAATTGGTGTTTAGCTAGAGGTAATAGAACTTTGAATTGGGTTAGTTGGCTTCAACACCCTCATTTGATTTCTATGTAATTTTCTAGCTCCTTGCTAGTGGTTTTTAATAAAGTTGCCGTTCAAAAAAAAATTCTGTTTGGTTGTTAGTTTGATTCAAGGATTAATTTCATATATCACCCTACTTTGAACATTAATTTCATATATACCTAAAATGCAACCCATGAATGCATATTGTACAATGTTTTTAAAGCATGTTTGGGTATATATGAAATTTTCATTTTAAATAAGGGGAAATATGAAATTGCCCCTTGATTCAATTGTTTTCGGTGTGATTCGGTTCGGTTTTTGTTTTTTCGGTTTTCTGGTCACCCCTAGAGTGCAACATAAAGTTCTAGAGCTAAATAAATTAACAAAATAAACTAAAAACATCAGTAACTTTTTATCAAATTATCATAAAACTCTCGAAGATTGTCCACACATTTTTCCTATCCCCATTTGCATCTTGAGGCTTAAAATATATTTGTTGTTTCCAAAAAGCAACGTGTCAATTTTATATCACGATATAAAATCACAAAAATTGAGTGGGATATTAATCTATTAAATATTTAGCTAATTAATTATAATTTAAACCACTAACTTTCTCCACTCTCATTTACTTCAAACCTATACATGAATAACTGTCTATTAGACAAAAGACCTAAAATGTTAAGCTTGGTCCCTATGTCTCACCCAAAATCATTTAAATGTGTTCAAGCTTGATATTTTGGTAAAGCCCAACCCACGTACTTTTTTACCAAAATATTTGTTGCAAGCTCCAACATTAACACTTTTAAAAACGGATGATTATTGCGCATTATAAATTATAAATATACACATTCACGCACAAAAACGAAGTCGCTTTGACTTCGGGCCACCTGCTACAGTAACGGGCTCCCATTTTGGGCCAGCCCGATTTTAGTTTTTTTTTTTTAAATTTGTATGCACAAAGTAGGAGGAAAAAAAAATATTACAAAAGTTCCGATTTATTCAGATAAAAAAATACCCGCGGAAACATCTTCGATACCTAATAACTTTAAAATAATCGATATGATCACAAACGCTACAAATTCGTTATATTAAAAAAAACCTATAGCAAAAAAAACACACTTTAAACATGATGGCCCACGATAATAAGCCAGATAAAAAATTTATTACTAAAATATACACATTTGTCGACAAACTAGCCTAAAATTCGCATTCAAAAAATCTGGCCAAAGTAAAAAAAAAAAATACTAGCCCAAAATTAGCCTTGAAAATCTGGCCCAAGTAAAAAAAAATACAAAATGGTTCCCTCACCAGCTCTTTAACTATTTACGATTTTCTTACACAAAAAATCCCGGAAAAATTAACAAAAAAAAACGCGTCACGTTTTTATTCGTTCACCAACTTTTTTACATTCATCGGCCCAAAAACAAAGATATCGAACCGTCCCAAAAAAAGAAAATATTCGGGAAAAAATTAACCCGTCCCAACGCAAAAAAAAAATTCCCGAATCGTACAAAAAAAGGAAATATCCGGGAAAAAATTAGCCAAAAAAACCCCCAAAAATAGCCTAAAATCTGGCCCAAAGTAAAAAAAAAATACAAAACGGACCCTCACCTTTTAACTATTTACGATTTTCTTACACAAAAATTCCCGTTTAAAAAAATTACAAAAACCGTCCCAAAAAAGAAATTTATTCGAGAAAAAATTAGCCCGTCCCAACGCAAAATTTTTTTCCCCGAAACATAAAAAAAAAAAAAAATATTAAAAATTAGTCCCGCCATAACGCATCGCCCAAAAAAAACCCCCGAAACGTAAAAAAAATTATTCGGAAAAAAATTAGCCCCGCCGCAACGCGCGGGTTCTTTTGCTTGTTTTACAACATAGGTTGTAATGGCTTAAGTCATGATCATTTTTTATGTATTCGGGCGGTGTTTGTTGTAGACTTAAATAGTGGGTTATGAGCTTATTAGTTTATATAACTCATATAAGCCCAAACTAAGTGTTTGGCTAAATTTATATGAGTGGACTTAAAAGCTTATATGTGGGTATTTTAGTAAGCCACAAACGTATGACTTTTTTGTGAGGGTTTGGGCTTATATAACACACTTAAATACAAATTACAACTTGACTTTTATTTTACTTAAAGCTAAGAGTTATATTTTCTTTTCTTTATTAAACCATGTCCTTTTTATCATTTACCAACTTAAGCCAAACCAAACACTTGAGCTTATAAACTTATTAAACATGAGTTAATCCAAACACTAAACATAGGCTTATAAGCTTATGATATATAAGCAGTAAGCCACTTATATAATATAAGCATAAGCCCAACTCATAAACTTAGCCTTGGTTACCTTGTATAATATAAGCATAAGCCCTGTTGATTCGTATCGATCTTGGTTATCTTGGTTTAATTTGGTTCAGCTTCAATCAAGTTCAAAACAAGTGCTGTAAGAAGAAGAAGATTGAAGATGATCTAGATGTGTATTAGTCTTCATAGTTTTATTCAATTACAACTGAAATTGACAATATATTATTATAATTGAGACATATATATAAAGGATAGATCTAATCTGACTATCTGCGTTAGGGTTTTCTTGGTTTGATTGATTTATGTATATAAAAAAAATAAGAGAAACCCTAACGGAGAGATAGATAGATAGAGATGTGGGAAATTAGGGATGATAATTGATAATTGATGATGGTGATGTCTGAATGAGGTGTGACAAAATGTTAGGGATTTCTAACCAGGCTAGTTAGTTATTTATATGTCTCTCTTTTTATTTATCTAAATAAAAAAAAATTAGTTAATTGCATAAATCGTGTATATCGTTGACGCATAGTTACACCTTTCGTCTTAAAACTTAGAACTGGGAGTGGCGGTGCCATAGAGAAAAAAGCGAGGAAAATAGAGTTTGGCACTAGATTTGGTATGGCATCAGAATTCAGTGGAGTGGTGAGCCATAGCCGAGAGGCCTTGGCACGAATCATGGAGTGGTGAGCCATAGCCAAAACTCGTGCCATAGGGCTAATTTTTCACAAAAACAAAAAAAATATATATATATATTATGGCGTCGGCTGTTAGCTAACAGCCGAGAGGCCTTGGCACCAACCACGGAGTGGTGCGCCATTCTTTTTTCTCGCGCCAAGGCTTGGTGCCAGCCGATGGCACCACCATTCCCTCCGCTCTAAGAGGGGAGGGAGTCCATGGCGCCAAAATGGCCAACGACGCACGACTCCATGGCTCGCGCCAAGGGTCTTCGCGCCGTGACTAACAGCCCACGCCAAACTTAATTATTATTTTATTTTATTTTTAAATCTATCCGTTAGGGGGAGCGGATATTCAAAAAAATACCCCCAAAATCACAATTTTACCCCTTTAAAAATCCTATAAATACCCCATTTTTATTTCATACTTCACACACACTTTCAATACATCTTCTACTTCACATTTCTCTACTTCTCTATATTTTTCACTCAAAAAAAAAATGAATCCCAATCCCAACCCCAACCTACCAAATTGGATTTCCGGTATGCTTAACGACCCAACCAACCAAATTCCGGGGTCGTCTTCGAATCCGGGCTCCTCCACTCAACCGGCATTCAACCAAATGCCTTACTATCTCAATCCAAATTACCAACATCAGTTTACTAACCAAGAAGAATTGTTGATGTTTCAACAATTTAAAATGCAACAAATGCACCAACAACAACCACAACAATTACCAAACCAATTCACCACTTCCCAACCACATTCCGAGCAACAATCGCACCACTTTGAAGTCGAAGATACCGAAGATGAAGACGAGCCGGTTCCGACCCCGACGTCGAAGCCTAGCCGCGGCGTCCGTTTGAAGTCGAAGGCAAAAAAAACAAAGAAAAAGAACCGCCACTTGAGAAACAAAAAAGAATTCGTAATGCGTGGACTCAAGATGAGGAGTTGCTTTTGGCGGAATGTTTCATTCAAGTTTCCGAGGATCCAAAAACCGGGTGTGATCAAAAGCGAGATACTTTTTGGTACAAAATCCAAAATGTGTACAATACGGAAGCGAAGAAAAAAGGCTTCACGGAGCGTACCAAGAACATGTTGACGGGTAAGTGGACTCCAATGAATACCTCGGTTCTCAAGTTTAATCAATTGGTGCAAGAAACCGCGGTTCATAGTGGGGAGAATGATGATGATCATATGTCGAGGGTGCACACGTTGTATGATGCAACCGTGGGGGGTGAGTTTAAGCACCGGAGTGCTTGGCTTTTTTTGAAAGGCAAACACAAGTGGACAAACCCCGATTCGACTTTGCAAAGAAGAAATCGTCTTTTGGGCACCGACGAGGAACCGGAGCATTTTGGAGATGATGATTTGCCTCGACCACCCGGTTTGCAACGACTTGCTAAAAGTCAACGTACGAGTTCTAACTCGACCGCTAGCTCCGGTTCAAACCCGGCCGCGTATCAAGAATTCATGGCGGAACAATACGAGTTAGACCGCAAAGCCAAAATGACCGTTCTCGAGAGAGAGAGTGAAGACCGAAGGCGGTTGATCCAATCTCAAAGGATTGCGGAGGACATGCGTGTGCTACAAATCGACACACGCGGGATGGATGCGGCCGACGCCGCTATCATCAACGCCCAAAAGGCAAGAATCCGAGCGGCATATCCACCACCTCCAAACTAGTCGGCGCCGCCAAATTTATGATTTTTAATTCTATGCATTTTCATTTTATGTCTTTTAATTTTATGTCTTTTAATTTATGTTTTTTTTATGTATTGTGTTTTTTAATGTAATGTTTTTAATTTCAATGAATTTTATTTTTAGTTTTATAAATAAGTGTATTTTAAATAAATATTCAAAAAAAAAAAATTAAAAATGCTATGGCACCAGAATTCTGGTGCCAAACCACTCCCACTGAATTCTGGTGCCATGACATTTCTGGTGCCAAACTCCATTTTGCTGACGTGGCACCACTTTTGGAGTTTGGCACCAAGAGTTTGGCACCACGACTCCCTGTGCTCTAATGGTTACATTGGTCGTCTTTGTGGTTGTTCATTTTGCATGGACTGGTTCTTTGACCAAGCAGGCATATGTTTTAGACGTTAAATGAGGTCAGGTGCGGGACACGTGAGGTCGTATCGTCATTTTCTGTCCATACCAAATCACAGGGACGGTTTTTGTAACTTGAAGGTAAACCACATTTTCACGCCTTTCCTGCCACAACTTACCTGCTATTTATATCCCCATTTCCCTCAAATCCTAATTAAAACCAAACCATCTATGATTAAATGCCCAAAAACCCTAATTACATTTCCTTTCTACAGTGGAACGATTTATTTAACTAACCCACACAACTTTTACATTACCACCACAACCAAACCACACCTCCACGGGAACACGCCACCACTGAAACCCCCACCCCCACCGAGACCCTCGCCACCACCGATCTAAAACAAAATTCAAATTGATTGTTGCAATCACCAAATAAATAAGAAAATGACTTCATCCCCAAACCATCAATGGGAACAATCCCTTGATATAGACGATTCCCATCTCCGACCAACCGCCATCCTCCGTCCCTGCAACAACCACCACATACGCCCTGAGACAACCACCACCACCCAACCCTAGTTTCATCTAAAAACCCTAAAGTTGGTAATTGTGTTGAAAATCCAGTTAGGATAATACTAGGTCCTAGGGTGTTGTTTAAGCGGCGAAGCTTTGTAAAATAACGAATATTCATGAAGGCGGGGAGGAGTGTGTAATGTCGACACATGAGTATATTAGGACAGTTTTTGAGGATGTAGGTGAGGGTGAGGATTTTACCATAGGTCGTGGGTTACCGCGGTTGAGTTTGTGAATGTTGATGGGGGATCGTGAGTGGGTGTTTTGGCGATATCAAGAAATTTTGCAAGAATGGGAAACTTGACAAGGTTGCTGCAATAATCATGTCTTGTACTCCGAATGCGATGGGCGATCTCACGATAACACTCACAAACCTTTCAGGTAATATTCATCACAAAATACTTAGAGAAGAGGTGTTTGGAAAGACGATTACCGTAGGAGCTGCTTTGATACTTCATAATATGGATCAGGAGGTCGAGGAAGCTTGAAAGGTGAATTAGCCATTTTCAAGAAGGATAAAGTGTAGACAGAAAAAGTGAGTTCTAGAGAGAGAAAGTGTGTTTATAATGAATAAAGAAAAGATGAGTTACACACTAGAGCTTCATCCCTTCATGGAAGTATGAAGGGGTATATATAGGCTCTTCATACGCTCTAATATACAGTATTACAAGTCTAGTCCTTACGTATGAACCTATTAATAAACTAATGTAATTCCCGTAATGTCGCCACATGTTAGAAACCTAAT
>BQNB010032534.1:0-53084 GCA_026074375.1 Tanacetum coccineum | reverse complement strand
TTTTTTTTATGCGCCATTTCTTTTGTTTTTATAACTTTGTTTGACTCAGGGGTTTGGGGGTTTGACTTGGGCCCGGGTTTTAATAATTAAGGATTGGGCCAGATGAAATGGTTTTAAAGGTTTTTAGTTATAAGAGATAACGACCGTTATCTCTTTAATAAAAAAGAGATAACGGTGTTAGGGTTTTTAGAGTTTTTGATGAATTTGGTTTAACATTAAGGGTATTTTGGGTATTTTCAAGTGTTTTGTCTTCTTGTGGTTGACCAATGTTGACCAAGGATTGACTCTGTTGACCATTGATAGCAATCTTCCGGCTCTTTTGTACTCTTTCCATTCTCGTGTTCGTGTTTGTCTGGTTTTGATTGTTTTCTTGTGATTTTTGCATTATCCGTACCTACACATTCACAAACAACAAAATACACAAATACAAGCATATTTTTTCATATTTTGATCATTTATGGGTCATTTTTGACATACAAAAGATATATGATTTTTCACATATCAATAATCACCACACAAGTTGTTTAGAACATACACATAATAAAGTTAAAAATTGTCTCAAACTACATTTAGCTATCTAGCTAATTTCATTCCTATGTCTTCACTTCTTCTTCTTGCTAAACACTACTTTTAGTGCCTTTCCAAATGATTTGAACCCTCTGCGCATCTCTTTATGCATTTATTGCGTTTGGTTGAGCAAGATGGTTTGTCATTCAAAGAGAGTTTCATCAGTTTGTTTGGAAGAGGAAGGCATTTGGTAGTTTTGGTAGGTGAGTGGATTAATAGAGTTAAGAGAGGTGGTAGGAGATGGAGTACTTGCTCAAGAAGTTTTGACATCATCATCATCATCGTGTTGATGAGATGACATGCCTTGATGATGAGAGGATGAAGAAGAGATGGAATGACGTGCCTTGCCACGATCACTTTGAGGTCGTCGAGTTTGTTTTAGGGCAAGAGGATGCATGATTCGCTCAACAATGTCGTAGTTACCATTGTCAAGATGAGGATACGTTTCCATGACGTGTCGATAAAGACGAGTTAGAAACATGCCATACGGAAGATTTGCGGTTGGAGTAGCTCTCGCACATTCGATTCTTTTAACAAAGAAATAAGCAAGATTGTATTGTTCTTCGGCAAAACAACACATACAAACATGTGAGAGCAAGATAATCGGGGAGACGGTCCCGATGTCCTTCTAGTCCGAACACATTCTCTCAGTGAGTTCTTCCCATTGCTTCATGTCGGGCCTTAGTTCTTTGGTGAGAATTTGATTGGATTGAGAGAGACGGTTTGGGGGCTTTTTACATGGTTCACGGTCTACACGGACACGTTCCAATTCAAGACGAATGTCGACGAATGTCGTCAGGAGTAGGAAGATCAGTGCAATATGGTCCCTCAGTTTCTTGAGAATACTCAAGAGATGCAAGGTCCCATTCGTTTGTAAAAACGGCTTGACCATTGTATGGAATTTTGAGGATTTGACCGAATTGAGCGAGAGTGAGAGTTATGAATTCGTGTTGAATCATAAAAGAGATAATAAGATAGCCATATTCATCGGTTTGTACCGTGACTTGACTATAGAAGTCTAGAATAAATCTCAGAACAATCAGTTCGTTGATTTGAAAGAGACAATTGAAGCGAATGTTAGTAAAGAGACGCTCAATATTGTTGGATTTGTAGTAGGCTTGATCAACAACACGACCTTCGTGAATGTTGCGGTTTTCAATAGGTTTGTAGAATTGGGCAATAGTAGAGGAGATGCCGAGAATTTTGGATACTTTTGGGATGTAGGATTTAGTGAGAGATATATCGGTGGTAGTAGCTTTCGGCATTTTTGTCACCTAAACAAGTTATCAACAACATAAAATGTTAAAAAAATATAATAAAGAAAATAAAATGAAGTTTTGAAAAATGACGAATGTGGGACAAGGATTACTTCGATTCTAAAAACCCTAAGAAGTGATCCATATGTTCCTTAATTTATTTTTGACTTAATCTAGGATGTCGAAGAATATATATTAGTTATATATTTCAACATCAAGACAATGACCCAAACACTCCCTTATTAATATAAAATTTGTTTAAGCTTGTCGAAAACTATACGTTAAGTGTATATTTTGTTGACAAGTATAAGTTTATTATTTTTGACTTGACAAAAGTTAAATAGTGTTTGTTTTGACTCAAAACCATGTTTTAAAATATTAAACCAAACGCCCCTTTATTTTATACCTTTCATAAAATGTATCAATATATATATGAATTATATATCTTGATGACTTATACAAGTTTGTTGAGTGTTTATACAAGTGACAAAACTATAGTGATGGTCATTTTGACTCTAAAAATTGATCCTAAGAAACGAGCCAAACACTCCTTTATTTTTATAGAATTTTACTCATTGATTTGAAAAATATATATGTATGTTTGGATGATTAATACTTGATTATTTTTATCATGTTTTGGCATTAATCAACAATGTGTAAGTTTTAAAATGCATATATGCAAAAATTCGGCTATATGTTCATGAGCATACATGTTCTTAAATTTTTTTGACTCAATAAGTGTTTTGATTCAATTCTATCAAGGTTGTAGTGTTCCTATGACTACGGGTATCATTGTAGTTATGGAAATCCTAGACCAAACTAAGAATTATGAAAATAATTAAAAACACCCAATTTTGATTAGAAACAAAATTGGATGAAATCAAACAAAAGATGGTTGAAAAACTTACAATGGATGTTGTTGATAGACTTGTTAGTAATTGCCCCTTGCGAATTTTGGTTGATTTGGTGATTTGAGGTTTGATTTTGAAGGTTTTGGTGATGGGGTTTTCGTTTACAGCAGGTGGGAGAAAGAGGGAAAAAAATAATGTTTGGTATATAATTTTGACTGTAAGGGGGTGTTTGTTTTCACAGATAGGCGGTCCCTTTAATTAATTAAGGGGGCCGCCCTTTTTACACGGCCGGTCCCCTTAATTTTAAAGGGGGGCCACCTAAAAAAAATCTTTGAATTTTGGCCAGTTTCGTGAGAATGAATATTGACAATTTTTAATTAACCCGTTGTTTAATTAAAAAGTTTATTCGACCATTTCGGACGAGATAATCAAGAAGTCAATACATAAGACGATTTGGTGACTAGACTTCTTGTGAACATGATGAGTTAATTTCTTCGAACGAAAAAATTAATTGATACGTTTTGAAATGGAAAAAGTCGATATTGTGGAAGATGAGATATTGGAATGGAGTTGAGACTTCAACAAGGCGATTTTGATAGACGTAGTTGAGGCGAGCGTCGAGGTGGAAGGGAGTTTGTTTCATCCATAGTGGTTTAAGACTTTTCTGATGCAAAACTAATCCTACTTCTATGTTAATTATTATCCACTAACTCACTTTTCTTCGTCTACGTGAGTTCGTGGCCATAGAAGATTTCCATTTCATAGTGGTTCATGGATAATCCATGTGAAAGAATGGTTCCTAATGAATAAATTCTTTTAAGGCTAGAAAGCCAACAAATGGCATTTCTAGTGACTACCATAATTCTTAACTATCACTAATACTTAGTATATCATATACCAATCTATAATTTACATAATTAGAGAGTGAGACGTATCTTAGCCTTCAAGAGAAATCACTTTAAAATCTTCAAGGTAGCAAGCTTTAAGGATGAGGATTTATAGAAATCATATATAAGTTCTTCAATTTGTTTGACGAAAGCCAAATGATGCTTGTAGATGATTAACCTCGAAAGATATGATCATTTAGCCATTTTGTTTCCATTGTTTCATGGGACCGTAGTTATTGTTTCCGTACATGTTTTGCACTTGATTCGAACACATGCAAGGTGAACATCTTCCACATTGAGTAAAGCTTGGTTGGTGTGGATGATTCCACATTGTGTGATTAGTGTTAGAGTAATTTGGTCTACATTGGCCTTTCCTAAGTTGAGGTGTTTTGAAACGAGGATGAAAGTTTTCCTTTCTTCTCGAATGAGGTGTTTTAGACCTCATTGTGGGTTTTGTAAATTCGACTCCGGGTTTTAAGGAGGGTTTGTAAAAACGTTTTACCTCATCATCACTTGCAATATGAATTTTAGTATTGTTTATAAGTATAAATTTTGGTTTTGAGTTTGGGTTTGATTCTATCAATTTTTCTTTCGACTCGACTTCTTGGGCTTTTGCAAACTTTACTTGTTTGGTTTCGCTAGGTGACCCTTTGGTAAAATTAAAACCTAACCCGGATTTATCTCCGGAAGTTTTTTGAGAACTTATTATTTTCTTAAGTGAGTGACTACTATCATTAAATTGATTTAGTCTAGATATTTCTTTTCTAAGCTTCTCATTTTCAAGCTTAAGGTCTTGACATAATTTACATTCTTCAATTACTTCCTTACCTTTTTCTAACCTAGATAATTTATCTTTTAATTCTAGTGATTTATTTTCTAATACTATTTTAGCTTGTTTTAGAGTTTTATTTTTAGCCATGACTTTTAGTCCTAATTTGCATAGTCTACTATATTCACTATCTAAGTCATTTTCGTCTAGTGATGATTGGTCATCACTAAAGTATTCGGTTTCGGAAAGTACCTCATTGGAAGCTTTAGCCATAAGACACTTTTCGTCATTTGTCTTCTCCTCTTCATCTTCGTCGCTATCACTCCAAGATCCTCCAACAAACGCTTTTTGATTTTGATATCTTGATAGTTTTGGACATTCTCCGACGAGATGATTTGGATCTCCACACTTAAAGCATTTTCTTTCGCCTTTGCCATTTTTGTCGTCTTTATTTCTTTGGAATGATTTTCTCTCTTCATGTGGTTGTCTTACGAATCGTCCTCGTCTTTTGAAGAATTTCTTGAAGTCTCTTACGGCCATGGCGTATTCTTCATCTTCACTATCGGAGGTTGAGCTATCATCATCACTAGATTCCTTTCTAGCTTTCAAGGCAATAGATCTACTTTGTTCTCTTTTGCTTTTGACGGTTTCAGAATCTTTCTTAATTACTTCTTCATAAACCTTCAAATTTCCAATGAGTTCGTCAAGTGATAGAGTTGTTAGATTCTTTGATTCTTCAATCGCCGTGACTTTTGCGCGCCATTTAGGATGTAATGCCCTAAGAAATTTCCTAACACAATTCTTGCTAGAAAAACTTTCATCAAGTGCTTTTAGACTAGTAATAATAGTGTTAAATTTAGCAAATGCATTATCTATTGACTCCTCTTCCGGAATCATAAATTGTTCATATTGTTGAACAAGAAGATCTATTTTGTTAGCTTTGACTTGATTATTACCTTGATGAGTGATTAACAAAGTATCCCAAATTTCTTTGTGAGTTGACCATAAAAAATCTTCGTATTCTTACGTGGCAACGCATTATAAAATTACCATTTTTAGCTTCCTATTTTTTGCAAGTTTCTTTTAAGATCAATCGTTTTTATTGATGAAAAGGTACAATTTCAAACCTTTTTGTTCAGGATTGTAATTGAATAGGGGGAAAATCACCATCGTAATAACATGCAAAGATCTAAATCTTTTGACTTCACATAAGTTTCAAATCTATTTTTCCAATAAATAAATCCATCACTTTCAAATAGTGGTGGTCTTTGCATAGATTGCCCTTCTAAATATTTTTTTGATTCCATAGATCGATTCAAGTTTTAAAATACAATTTATTTTAAAAATCTTGTTGACGTGGCTCTTGAACAATACTTTGGAAACTAGAGGAGGGTGGGGGTATGAATAGTTTTACCGCTAATTAAAAATAATTTTTAAAGTGTATAAAAATATATATTTCGACTTTATGTGAATTAAACACTTGCACAATATGAACAATATACTTATCTACACAATTAATATGATAGTATGAAAGAATAATGTAAGACAAGAGATAAGAGTAAGAACAATCAAACCACAACGCGATGATTTATAGTGGTTCGGTAACGAAACACCTCTTCGCCCTACTCGACTCCCCGAGCACCTAACTCGAGAGTTTTCGTCACTATGTCAACAAGCTCCCTTATGGCGGAGAAAACCGTACACAACGTTGCTTATATCAATTTCCGACACTAAGCTAGATGTCGAGTTCTAATCTTAGCTAGAACCAATCTATCACGACTTCACAACTTCACTATACAACTTCACTACATAACTTTGCTTCACGACTTGATCACAACTTCTCAACTTCCTCACACCTTAGTTTTCTTCACACCACTACTTCACCAAGTCACTACTATAATCACACCTAACTAACACCACTAGGAAGGATCACCAAGATCCAACTATACTTACAACAAACACCAAGATCTAGCAACTACACAACTTTACAAGATTTACAAATGATTTACAATTTATGATATGGATACAACAAGATTGCAATATGTACTTGGGATGTAATACTTTTTCAATTGATGATGAAAGTATTCTTCTCTTACACTTGAGGAATTAAGCTTGGATCACTTGGAAAAAAACCATATTATTATAATTGATCACAGGATTTTTAAGCGGAGATGTGTGGGCTATTTTGATTAGAAAGAATGAGTGCAAAAGGTGAGAAAATAGTTGGGGAAAAGACAGTATTTTTTTATAGACTGAAAGAGGAGCATCTACCTAGGGGCGATCCCCTTAAATAGGTTGGCGGTCCCCTTAATTTTAACGGGGCCGCCCGTATAATTAAGGGGGCCGCCCGTGTATTTAAGGGGGCCGCCCTAGACTAGGCGCTCCCCATTTTGTCTTTTGTGTAGGGAGAATTTTCTGGAACTTTTCTAGCCGTTTTAGGTCCGAAAATTTAAATTTCAAAATGTTTATTTTGAATAAAACATTTCTTTTAATTGTAGAAAATGTTTTGTAATGTTTATAAAAATGTTTACAACATTTTATAAAAGTGTGAGGTTGAATACAAATTTCCTTTGATCATAAAATGCATTAAGCATTTATTTATTCATACCTTTAAGTGATATAATTTTCGAAATAAAAATTTACTACTAATTACTTATTTACGTTTAACTTTACATTGAACGTTTTTATATTGTGTGATTATCAAAACGTAAAGATGTGAAAAATATTAATAATGTTTTTAGGCATTATTTCTATCAACAAGCTAAATTTGAGTAAAATTTTGAACCTGACCTGTAGTTATATATAGTATGGGGTAAAAGCCAAAAATGCTAAACGTAGTTGATCTCTTGTACCTAAGTGCTAAACATGGTGTCACACCCCGACAATGGCGGAAACTCGGGAATGCAACATTTGATCAATCATAACACACGATACAATATAGAGAAAACTATAATGCATAAACTTCAAGTGTTACGAAGACCATCAACGTTGAACAACCTCGAGTGATGTCCCAAATCACAACTAAATCCATAATCTCTTACAATTCCAATTGCCACACAAGGGTCCAAATCTAAAGTTAAAACAAAACTAAGAACCAAACAAAACAAACAAGCAAGACTTCACACAAAAATCCACTCGGGATACTTCTAAGCCTGCTATCACAATCACCAATTTATTTCATATTTTCCTATCACTGAAAATGATAACTCGAAAACGTCAACAATATGTGATGAGCTCGTAGGTTTGAAACCTTAAACTCAAGAAGTCTGTGCACTTTTTATAAGAATAATAGAACAATAATGCAATATGGATAGTGAATATATAGGAAACACCCATGACTGTGATCCATTCGCTAATCATGTAAAACTCCGACCTATCCACCCCCCCCCCCCCCCCTACCCCCCTCGCCCCCTCCCCCCACCGCCCCCAGCTTACCCGCTATTAACCATCAAGCATCACCACTAGTCGGTAAGCAAAATAAGTCACTTTACGCACCTAAAGGGCCTACCAGCTGGAGCACTATATTAGGGTAGGACCACAATAAACATGAAAAATCATTGCCCTCATCTTGCCATCATCGGCAATTGCAGCAAGTAAAACCAAAACAATATATTCACATAACATCAAAGCACATATCTTGTCGCAATAGACAAAACCACATTTTCGCTCAGTCTCAAACCAGTCAAAACACATATTGAGTAATCATTTATTTTTTATTCCACCAACAGCAAACAGTCAAAAATGGGGCTACGAGAACTCACCTCAAGCAAGTCTTAAGCAATCAAATATCAATCACACCAAACAAATGCAACGACTACCGCGCCACGACCTAAGTCACTATTAATTTCCCATTTTTAATCATTCATATTCCAAAATAGTTCCACGATTGATGCAAAGACAGAGTTAGATTCATTGTATAATTACCCTTTATAGTTTAGTGGTGTGATGGTTGATGACATATCCCAACAATCAATAAATCCCATAGCTCCATATATATACACTAAAGAAAATAGATAAGTAATATAAGTAAATATTTATAATAAATAATTATAAATATATCTCGATAGTCCTTCGGTTATACCTTACAGTCACCGTAAAAATAATCATAATATCGTTAAAATGAAACGTTTATACTCATAATAAACTCTCATTTGAGAAATTTCGAGAAACAATATAATTTATGTCATTTAGTGAATTATTTAATAAGTAAAATAATAAAATAATCAAAATAAATAAAATTTTTATATTTAAATCAAAAATCATGTTCCTTTAAGGTAAATTTCTAATATAAAACTTTTTACAAATTTCAACATGACCCGTACATTTCATAACACACGTTTCCCAAGGTTTTTTAACAACCTTATTTTAAACACTTTTTCAAACTTTTGACAGTGCGTTCTTTTTCTGTTGCGGAGTGTGTGTTTTTTTATTTTTTTTTTTTTTTTTTTTTTTCTTTTCCGACAAAAGTTCCAAAATCTCTAATCTTTAACGTTTACTAAAAATATTTTCTCTCAAAAATAACGTTCATATCCTTCGTAAATACATTTCCTTTCAAAAGTTGGTACAAAACCTTAAAAACGAAGAATATCGCTTATTTGGGCTAAGCCCAACAAGGTCCATTAAGGTATTTATAAGTTCCAAAAACGATTCAAGTCCAAAACCAAGGCCCTATTGTATAAAATACCTAACGCTCATACTAATAAGTAGAAAATAATCCGTATCACATTAAGCCAACAAATAAGCCATGGCTTATTTGTGCTTAATGAGCCGCGAGACTAAAGGCACCAAAAACTAGTCCATAAGCTTTAAAAATAAGCTAGTATGCTACGTATAGTATTTTGTTAACACTATAAGCTATAAAAATAGTCCGCGAATATACGAAATATAAAGCAAATAACCAAAAATACATCCCTTGTGTTTTTCTTAAATAAGCCACGCTAGCAATAACCCAAAATAAGAGCCATATATTCTAAATAAGCCCAAAAAACTATACAACTAATATCCAAAATAGCTATCTAGCAATATATGTTATTTCAACATCACGACCACAACATCAAAACTACAAAACCCCTTTATTTCTTTTCAAATCTGACGCAAGCCGAACACCCCTTTTTATGCGTTTCGTTTATAAAAATCGATTTTTACGACGATCGACTTGTACAACTAACATCTATGCATCAATATAAACCCAAAAGGACAAACGAAATTTAAATTTAGAAACTTGCAAGAAAATCTTTAAAAAGTAGATTTTGACGCGAACCGGACAACCCAAACGTTATTTTTATGAACCCACACCTATTGGTATCAAACCAGATGACTTAGACCTTTATGTTCTTGATCGAAACTTAATAAATAAGTATGTTTTTGGTGTGTTTGCTGTTCGGATCAGCCAAGATAGGAAAAGGATAAAGATTTTTAGTGTGTGTGATTTCAAAATGAAATGTGTGTGTTTTGGAATCTAAATGGGACAAGGCTTGTACAAAAGGGAACACATGA
This sequence comes from Tanacetum coccineum, assembly GCA_026074375.1. Classification (NCBI taxonomy): domain Eukaryota; kingdom Viridiplantae; phylum Streptophyta; class Magnoliopsida; order Asterales; family Asteraceae; genus Tanacetum; species Tanacetum coccineum. The sequence goes on along the minus strand of BQNB010032534.1, from coordinate 43,258 downwards.
GCTAAAAATAAGCCTTGTGGTTCCCCTTGGGTGTCCTTGGACGTTCATGGCATCCTATAGGGTGTCGGGTCTTCCTTTCGTGTCGAGATCACTTAAAGCTCATAAAACAAGATCGTAAAATATTTTCCAAAGTTAATTAGTATTTTTAGTTACTTTAAAAATACTTTTCCATAAACCTAGAGTATTTACATGACATATTTACACTTTAAACCCTTCAAAACTCATTTGGACATTAACGAACGTGTCAGGACTCGTTTTTTGGTATTTCTCGAAAATTTACGGGTCAACCACCCAGAATACAAATAACATAATAATACCTTCCAAAAAGGATTATTAATCACAATAAACCATAAATCACCATAATTCTCATAAAATCACCACCGTCAACATGGTACAGAATCTGATAATCTGATCAAAACGTCACAATATCAAGGACTAAAATGAAAAATTAAAACACAAAAAGGGCAAAGGTTACATTCTACACCCCTTAAAAGAATTTCAAACCCGAAATTCAACTACTATCGTCAGTAAACAAATGCAGGTACTTAAGCTTCATTTGATCTTCACGTTCCCATGTGAATTTAGGACCACGTTTTGAATTCCACCGAACCTTGACGATGGCAATCCTACCACACTTCATCCCCCTTTCTTGAAACTCCTCACTCTAAAATTTTCACAGGCACATAAAAAAGATAAGGTAATTAAATAAGTAATTCCACCAACAATTTAACTTGGCATCAACTTGGATCTTATCCAAGGGCACTTGCAGTGTTGGATCAGTCAAACACTTCTTAAGGTTCGACACGTGGAACGTGTCATGAACACCATCTAACTCCTCAGGCAAATCTAACCTGTAGGCTTTTAACTAGGCCTACTTTCTCAATAATCTCAAAAGTCAACAAATCTAGTGCAGATTTCCCTTTCTTCCCAAAGCGTACCACACCTTTCCAAGGCGACACTTTGAGCAAAACATAGTCACCTATACTAAACTCTAGAGGCTTCCTCCGCTAATCAGCATAACTTTTCTGACGATCACGCGCAGCCTTAAGTCTATCCTTAATCTGCTTGATCTTCTCGGGAGTCTCTCACACTAACTCAGGTCCTATCAACTGACCTTCTCCAACCTCAGTCCACATAATTGGCGAACAAAACTTTCTACCATACAATGCCTCAAACAGCGCACACCTCACACTAGAATGATAACTATTGTTATACGAAAACTAAACCAATGGAAGATGAACATCCCAACTTCCCCCAAAGTCCAAGACACACACTTAAGAATGTCTCTTCAAAAAGTCTGATATATGCTCACTCTGTACCGCGTCCTAGGGTATTGAAAGCCGTACTTATGTCTAAACGAGTTCCTAATGTCTCTTACATTGATTGCCATAACCTTGATATGAAACGACTATCTTGATCTGATATAATCAAGATCGGCACACTATGTCTAGCAACTATCTCATTTAAATACAATTTAGCCAATCTATCCATCTTATAATCCTCACGCATAGGTAGAAAATGAGCAGACTTAGTCAACCGGTCCACAATGATCTAGATATTCATGCCCACTTACTAGTCCTGGGCACTTAGTCAGAAAAATCCATGAGATACCTTTCCTATTACCACTCGAGAAACTTAGGTTTTGGAACAAGCCAGATGGCCTTTGATCTCACCCTTAACCTTCAATGACAAGTCACAACACTTATTAACTTAAAAATGCTACTCCTTCTTCATACCCTGCCACCAATACCAATATCTAAGTCAAAATACATCTGCTTATCAGCTCCTGGGTGTACAAAGTTACTGACTTTAAAGGATTCGACCATTATCAGGATCTCAACATCACCACTTTGCAAAGTGGACCCAATATTCGAATCCATGGTAGTACAAAGTCCCATCACTGCTCTGTTCTATCATCTCATACAAACCTTTCTACAATCCTATACACTCATTTCCACAGCCTCTTTCTGAGAACCGACCATATCCCTATCTTAGATACTCGAACTGAAGGGACAATATCAATCGCTCTAAACTCCTCTTAGGCCTTAACTCTTTCTTTCCTACTTAGGGCAACATCCACCACACATCGCACTTACCAGATGGTAGCACATCCTCACTTCCATAACACTAAACAACTCTATCCACGACGCTGTCGCATATAAACACTCTTTCTGACTAAAGATATGCTGAAAAATCTATGATTCGTATAGTGACACTCTTTGTCCCATACATATATAGCACCAAATATTGATGACCAGACACAACCGCACGCAACTTCAAATCGTGGGTGCGTATAATTCTTTTTATGTATTTACTGCCTAACCATAGGCTACCATCGTTTACCTTCTTTGTATCACACACAACCTAATCCTAGCCTGATGCATCACAATACAACTACAGAAATCTTTTGGTCCACAGAAGACTAGAACAGGCGCATTAACAACAACTTAACATTCAAACTTTGAAAAGCCAATTCTGTGTTTCTTCATCCCAATCGAAAGTCTTAACACTTCTAGTCAAGAAATAAGCAGACGTAGCTATCTTAGAAAATGTTCTCATGAACAATGAATAATCTCCAGCCAATCCAAAGATACGAACGACCTAGATGGAGTTCTATGGCTTTCCGATCTTAACAACTTTCACTCTTACTAGGGTCTACATGAACTCCTTACCCCCCAATTTATCTACATGCCAAGAAACTGCACTTCTCTTAGTCAGAATTCACACTTAGAAAAACTTAGCATACAGTTTCACCCTTTTGACATTCTAAACTAACCTTAAGTGTTCTACACTGCTCTCCTCCTGATATTAGAGTAGATTAAGAATATCGTCTAAACACTATCATAAACTTATCAAGATAAGGCCTACAAACTCTATTCATCAAATCCATGAATAACTCGCTGAGCGTTAGTTAGACCAAAGGGCAATTAATGTGAACTTTAAATCCATAACGAGTTCTAAACGCAGTCTTTGGAATGTCATCCTCATACACTCTCAGCTGATGGATCCAACCTAATATCTATCTTTAAGGAACAAACTGCTGCGACCCTTTTAGGTTTGGACACAAAGATCAATCAATCATAGGAATGCGACAAACCCGATTCTTAACAATCAACTGCGCTTCAATTTCTCTATAGTCAATACACATCCTAGAAGGAACCATCCCTTCCTTTTTCACAAAAAACTAAACCGTGTTGCTCATCCCAAATGCGTAAAGCTTGGTCGAAAGAAACCTTTGTCCTTTAAGTTCCTTGAGTTTCTCAAAAACTCCTCCAATTCAGAAAGGTGCCCAAACGATAGGGAGACTTTCGCAATTGGTACAAACTCTAATGGATTAACTTACTCATCAAAACTCAATTTTTCCCTGGAGAGTGGCACTCCTAATAAATCATCCAGAAACACCTCGGGAAAATCTCTAACCACAACAATCTCTTCTTGTTTCTTATCTCTAGTCTTAGCACTCATCAAAAGTCTCATTTGCTCTTCCGGTCTTTCTCCTAATAACCCTAATCACCTTGCCATCTAGTAGTGGTATCCTCACTACTTTTCATGACAAATTATTTTAGCCACATTCTGAGGCACAACTCTACAATCTCTCGTAAGATGACCTAGGCGGTTATAGTTGAAACACGTGCGACAAGGCCCTCCGGATGCATGGTAGGAGTTGCAGGTGGTACACTTAGGCCAAGCACCCGTATTCTCTCTTTCTACAGGGTTTGCGGTTATAGCAAAAGCATTTCTAGTCCTAGTCCTCTTGTTACCATCCCTACCATTCTTATCCTTGTTAGGTTCCCTCACATTTCTTCTTTTCTCAACCTTCTTAATTGATCCATTCCTAACAGCCTCATCGGTCAGTGCACCAGAAATCTGCACAGCCTTCTGCATAGTCTTTGGCTCCATTGCTGCCACCATCCCACAGATTTATAGAGCAAGGCCATACACTTATCTCTCAATCTTCCTACTCTCTGGACTCACCAAATGTGGAACTAACCTAGCCAACTCATGAAATCTGTCGGTATAAGCCGCATGGCCAGCCCCGACCATAACATGATTCCACAACTCAGTTTTCAACTTTTGTATCTCATGACTAGGACAAAACTCTTCTATCATAATAAGCTTAAAGTCATTCCATGACATACTAACAGCAACTTCTCGGCTTAGCGTGCGGATCTGAGAGTTCCACCACGTTAAAGCCTTACCCACAAATGAACCACAAGTGTATTTCACTTTTTGGTCAATACTACAACCACTCATATCCTGCACGGACTCCATTTTCTCAATCCATCGGGTAAGAACTACAGCACCTCCCTTACCATCATATTCCTTAGGGTTACAAGCTAAGAACTCCTTATATGAACAACCTACCCGGTTGCCATTCACCAACACATTCCTAACGTTCTCCTGAATGTTCTCATTAACTACATTACCATTTTTACTTCCAACATTTCCTTGGTTACTAACCTGAGCTAAAATGGTGGGTAAGAAGTTCTGCAATTGTTGGACAATGATCGTCAAGAAGTCGGGTGCTCCTCCCACACCGCTATTGACTCCCTCTACATTCCTATTAGCTCCCACCCCCTGGTCATTCCATTGAACATTCAATTCATCAACATGCTCATCATTACCTCCCCTAAGTCCTTTACCCCTTCTACCAACCCGTTCCCCCTCCTCGTGAATCGACAACAGGCCGACCAACATTTTGGGTCCTCATCCTTGGCGGTATTATCTATATGAGGGAGAACATGGGCAACATTAGGTAGGTAGGAAGACTAACATATATATATAGAATACCTTACTATATATATAAAAATATACACATAATACCACCTTATGGTGTCAACATCAATTTGTGTAAACGGAATTACCAAGTACGAGTAAGTTGTGATACTTTTATAACTACGTTGTCCACCATATTTATATCTGCATCCTTTCCCAGTCGTACTCGGTATTGAGCTCACACATCTCAATGACTGACATAACTAAAGCACCAAACCGCGAACACGCGAAAGCAAGCAAAAACGGAACACCGCGCACATAGATCCTATACGCAACTAAATGACGGATCTTAGGTTGTAGTATATGCCAACCCACCTAGTTCTCTATAACCTTGGATTTGATTACCAATCTGTCACACCTCAACAATGGCGGAAACTCGGGAGTGCAACTTAATTATCAATCATAACACAAGATACAATATAGAGAAAAACTATAATAAATAAACTTTAAGTGTTACGAAGACCATCAACCTCGAACAAACCTTAAGTGATGTCCCAAATCATAACCAAATCCATAATCTCTTACAATTCCAATCGCCCACACAAGGTTCCAAATCCAAACTTAAACCAGAACTTCCAAATACTAAGAACCAAACAAATAAACAAGCAAGGCTTCACATAAAAGATCCACACGGGACACTTCTAAGCCTGCTATCACATATCACCAACCTATTCATCTTTCACTTCACCTGAAAATGATACTCGAAAACGTCAACAATAATGTTGGTGAGCTCGTAGGTTTGACCTTAAACCAAAAGTTGTGCCAATATCTCAAAACAGTGGACAATAGTGCATTATGACAGTGAATATATGCAAATCAACCATGACTTAGCATCTCCGCTAACAATATAACACGACCTAGCATTCCCGCTAGTCGATCACCATGCCCTAGGATCCCTACTAGTCATGAAAACAGCATATACTAATGCTTTTGGAGTCGCAACTACGATATGTCACTTACGCACCTAAAGGGCCTACCAACTGGAGCACTATATTAAGACAGGACCACACTAGACATGGCAAATCATTGCCAATCACCCTTGCCATGCATCGCAATGCATGTAAGTCAAATCACAACTCTTGACATGCCAAACACAGTACATGCAAGTAAAATCACATCACATATATTCACATAGCAATCATAAGCACATAATTGTCCTAAAAACAAAACCACGTTTCGCACAGTTTATAAAAACAGTTCAAAACACATTTGAGTATCATTTTCCCCCAACGGAAAAATAGTATAAAAAGGGGCTACGAGAACTCACCTCAACAACTAACTCAACAGCAAACTCAAATCACAAGCAAATGCTACGACGTCCGCGCACGACCTATTCCAGTTAATGTCCCATTTAATCATTCATTTCCAAAACAGTTTTCACGTTTGATGCATAGAGGTTAGACGCGTTGTACAATTACCCGTAACGATTTAGTGGTGTGATGGTTGACGTCTCATCCCAAAATATCTTATCAATCTGATATCTCAACGATACATACTTTTACTATTTAAAGAAAATAGATAAGTAATATAAGTAAATATTTATAATAAATAATTATAAATATATCCTGATAAGTCCATTTGGTAACTTTAGTTACCGTAAAAATAATCATAATATGGTTGAAAATGAAACGTTTACTCATAATAAACATATTAGAGAAGTTTCGAGAAAAAGAAATTTTTGTAAATTTACTTATAAGTTGTGAAGATCGTTTTGACTCAACCAGGATATGTTTTACAAATAACATTAATAAGCACAGCAGAATATAAAGAACAATAATGTTATTCAACAAGGTTTTTTCATTCATACGTTTCCATCAAGCCCCAATTCCTAATGAATAATTCTAAGAATGGTTACAATCTAACAGGGATCAAAGATCCTTGGGTACACACAACATCTATGCGTCTACTTAAAGAACCTCGACGCCCTATGAACTAACACACACCTTTACTAGTCCTACTATTTTTCTGTGTACACAATAACAATGGGTCTATGATCTCTTTATATAGGAAGAGATCAAGACTTACAAAGGAAGATAAACATAGACCCAGTAAATCTTGTTAATATTTAAGAGATAATATTCTGTATCTTTATCTTCTTAAGGAGATCTTCGGAATCTACATATTCTCCACCAGATTGTAGAACTCTTTAATGACGATTTTAGTCCTTTTGTTTCATTCTTTTATTCATTTTTGTCTCATCAAATCAAGAATCCCAACAATCTTCCCCTATTTGATGAAGACAAAACAAACAAAGGTTCGTGTACGAACTTCATCAAAAAGCAAAGCGTTCCCCTGAAGTGAGATGGTAATCATCTCCTGAAATGAAACAAAACTTCCCTTTAAAGTAGATATCCGTTTGTATCATGACACCTATATTATAATAAGCTGCAAATCAATAAACTCGTAATCTTCTTCCCCTTTTTGTAATTCTCAAATAGGGGTCTTCTGTAGATATGCAACTTGGATCAAAACAGCTACAAACCATATACCCAACAACTAATCCAGCCTTTTAATACTCAAAAATACCCCCATAGCATAATACAAAAAAATGACTTTTGTGAGCAGTAGAAACATAAACCTAGCAGTAGTAATAAAGATCAGCAGTAGTACCGAAACACTTTCCCCTCAAGTTGTACAAGTAAATGGTTAAAACATTTTAACATTAAGCATCCCCTCAAACCCATATGTTAACATTTTTGTGAATCTTCAAATTCTTAAGCACTATGTAATGTATTATTGATGAAGAAAAATTAAGTATAACGAACTTGATCTGAGTAGAACAACCCAACTGGTCTTATATCTTGGCACTAACACGTGACTTCGAACGTAACCCAAAACCATGTATAAGGAACAGCAATCTCTTGACAAGTTATCCTCATCTTCTATGCGGACACATAACCAAATTGAGAGCAAATGTGATCATTGAGCACCATAAGAAAATTCACACACTTTGCTATATTTGTCAAAGTCTCGTCACAACATTGAAAACACAAACAAAGTTACCTTTCTGCTAAAAGGTAGATAAAACACAAACCCAAATAACTCCACTTCACCGTCAAATAAGTAATAAACAATCTTCTTCGTAACCACATCTTCAATAGATGCAAAAAATACGAGCCTTTAAACTTTAAGAACATTTAAAACCAAAACTTTACTTCCCCTTAAACCAAGCAGTAGTAACCACATTAGAAAACTTCTTCTATTGGCAGTATTAAACATACGAGCAGCACAAACCTTGGTTTAAGTCCAACAGTAGTAACTGCTAAAATTTACCCTAGTAGCAGAAACTTAATACTGGCAGCATTAAAAATATACTAGCAATATTAATCATAAACTGAAAGCATTAACCCTTAGTGATAGCAGCACTAACATGAACTGGCAGTATTAACGTCTCTTGGCAGTATAACTAATAAAGCAGACAGCACTAACACTTCAAAGATAAGAGCCTAGCAGTATTAATTGCCATTGACATATAAACATACAACTGGCAGTACTAATGTATTAGAATAGTACTAATACTCATAAGCAGGTACTAAGTATAAAAGCTGGCAAGTGACTAACTTCATCCCCGCAGTAAACTAATTCTTCCCTTTTGGCAGTAAAAATTGCTCCTTCCTGCCTCCCATACCTTTTGAGACACTTTTTAACGTCAGTAAAGCACCAATATTTATGATCACCAGCAGTATTGTGTCTTGTGTCAGTAGTAACCACCAACGAGCAGTACAAAACATATAAGGATACCTTTTTTTTAAGTATCCAGACGACACCTTTTTAGCGACACTTTTTTAGTTGCTAAACTGTCACTAATCCGTGTCTTTGCATCTATCATCTTGATGTCGTATGTTATGCAATCCTTACTAGGTCATCATCAATCAAACGATCGACTCACCAGAGCTAGTAGAAACATTAATGATCAACATTCCTGTTTTTATTAAATTAGGATTTGTGAATAACGCTAGTTTTGGCAAGAATTAAACCAACACCAAAAACTGAAGAACATGACCACTCTTCCTTTCCTTCATAAATCGACATCCAATAACACCTTTGTAGATCCTAGATCGAGAGCTACGAGGCTCTGATACCAGTATTGTGAAGATCATGTTTAAATGTCTCGAACTAGATATGGTGTACAAAATAATATTAATAAGTCACATCGGAATAAATTGAACAATAATGTTATTCAATCAAGGTTTTTTCATTCATACGTTTCCATCAAGCCCTAACTCTAATGTCAATTCTAAACGGTTACAATCGTAACAATGATCAAAGATCCTTGGGCTACACACAACTTCTAGGCGTCTACTTAGAGAACTCACGCCTAGAACTCACACACACCTTTACTAGTCGACTACATTTTTCTGTGTACACAAAACTATGTGTCTATGATCTCTTTATATAGGGAGAGATCAGACTACAAAGGAAAATAAACATTAGACAAATAAATCTTTTAAATATTTAGAGAATATCTCTGTTATTTTATCGTTCATAAGGAGATCTTCAGAATCTACATATCTCCATCAGCTTGTTAGAATTCTTGTAATGACGTTTTTATAGTCCTTTGGTACATTTCTTTTATTTATTTTGTCTCATCAAATCAAGAATCCCAACATAAGTTATTTTATTAGAAGATCATGATAACTCAGGAATATATTGTAAACCCATTAGGACTCCTTGGTATATAAAAGGAGGACCTAGGGTATTAGGTTAGATATATCCATTATCTCTCATAATACATATCTCATCATAGTTAACCTAATTACGATTGAGCTCAAGGTTATGTAACCCCTAACATTATTAAGATTGTTCGTAAATTGAGGTTGAAAAGTTTGGAAAAGTTTTGTTATTGGATCTTATTCATTACTGTTCATTGAAATTCTTCTTATATCATTGACTAGATTCCGTCAGTAGTCTGTGATATTCACAATCAAAGTTTCTATCATAGTTGTTTTGGGATTTAATTTTAATACAACTTAGTCCTTATAAAAGCTAAGCAAGATCTATTCTATTGGGATCAAACCAGTGTTATCAGAACTTGTGAGAAGTCTTTGAATAAAAGAACCTTTTAACCACACACAAGATCTACTTTTTCAAGAAGCAAGATTCTCAATCTACTCAAACCATCCAAGCAACCCATACTCCAACCTAGTGAGTATAATCACGAAGATGAGGAGGACAGTACCTATCGTGCATTGATTACAATCAACTCTTTTGGGAGAACATTAGAAAATGGTAATTGCACCCAAGAGTAACAAAAAACTGTGATTGGTAAGGAGACTGTATCACTCCAAAAGTGTGAAGAGAAAGCACGAAAAGAAGGGCATAGTTGAAGGCAAGAAGCACTTTGTTGATGGCTTTACCTAATGAGCATCAATTAAAGTTTAACTCATACAAGGATGCTAAGACACTGATGCAGGCTATTGAGAACAGATTTGGAGGTAATACTTCTATAAAGAAAACTCAAAAAAATCTTTTGAAGCAGCAATATGAAAACTTTACTGCCTCTAGCTCAGAAGTGATTAAGCAAACCTAAGAAAGGTTTCAAAATCTAATTAGTCAAACGTGAGAGATGCATGGTGAAGTAATGCCCTTAAGAAGACATCAATCGGATCAGAATTTCTTAGAAGTTGTCACAAGAATGACATGCCATACTAATGTTGGAGGAACAAAACTAGAGATTTGAGACAATGGAGTTTTGGATGACCTCTTCAACACCTAAAGGATTTAAGAATCAGATGTTCAAGGGGCATCTAGCTCAACACAAACTCACATAAATTATCCCTTTCTGTCCTCTAAGCCCACTCACCGTGCAACAAGAGCATTTAAAACGCTCAGGGTGATAAACTGCTCGAGCACTCAGAGGGCTACTGATAAGCTCAACAATTGTTAAAATTTGACTGAATGTTCTGAGATTTATTCCTTTCTTTGCTAGCCAACCAAGTATTACACACTAGAAATGAATATCTACAACAAATCAATCCTGATAGATCTAGAAGAGATGTGACTTAAGGTGGAACATTGCTAGCTGACATAGGACAAAAGATTCCTAAAGAATATTGGAAGAAAGCTGAACATGGCCAACAATTGAAATAATTAGGTTTGACAAGTCCAAGGTGGAGTGTTTCAACTGCCACAAGAGAGGACACTTTGCAAGGGAATGCAAGGCACCCAGGAATCAAGAGAACATGAACAGGGAGCCTACCAGAAGGACTGTGCCAGTTGAGGAAACTACTTCAAATGCCTTAGTGCATTAAGGTAGGATGGCTTTGGCTATGATGAGTGACCAGCAGAAGGAAGCTCCAACCAATTTTGCTCGTCATGGCTTATTCTTCAACAATTCAAAAGTTCTTCTACACCTCTTGAGGTTCTAATGCTCAAATTGTCGATCATTACTTTTTTAAAAGGTGTAAAGATCTAAAAGAACATAATGAACAATTACTAAAGACTTAAGAACAACTAGGATAAGTGTTATCTCTTATAAAACTGGTTTAGAATCTGTAGAAGCTAGACTGTTGGTCTTTAAGAAAAATGATTGTTTAGTGGAGGGAAGATATAAAGACCTTAAAACGTGAAATCTATTTAAGAGATTTAATATTACAGAGCTTAAAAGGATGTAGAGTTGCATACAAAAGAAAAATAGAGGTTTCAACTTACAGTACAAAATATTTGAAAACTCATCAAAAAGCCTAAGTAAACTTCTAGACAATCAGATAATGGATAAGTGTAAAATAGGATTAGGGTATAATGTTGTCCCTCCTCCCTATATTGGGAATTTTATGCCACCAAAATTTGATTTAGTTTATCTTAGTCTAGATGATTTTGTTGATGTGAACGAGTTTGTTAGTGAATCTGTAGTTGAAAAGCCCACAGTTGAGACTAATGAACCTAAGACTGCTAGGAAAGAAAATGGAGCCCCAATTATTGAGGATTGGGTATCTGATAGTGATGAAGAAAATATGCCTAAGGTTAAAACAGTTAAGATGTTTAATAAACCTAGTTTTGCTAAGATAAACTTTGTTAAGTCTACTGAGCAAGTAAAATCTCCTAGGAAAACATCAGTTGATAAAAAACCAAACACAGCCTAGTCCGTTAGAGGGAACATGAGGAAACGAAAAGAACCAACAGATGTCTTAAAATTAGGGAGTGATTTTAAGATGTTCAACAAAGCTTGTCGCGAGTATGAAGTTTTTGATCATTTGAAAAAAAAAAAGAATTAGCAATAACTGTATAAGATAATGGAAGATTTGCAAAACCAGTTTGGACCAATGTTCAAAGGGTGAACAAACAGAATTTCTCTAAATTAACTCACCCCAGTCCAAAAAGGAACATGGTTCCAAGAACAGTCTTAACTAGGTCTGGCCCAATTTCATTTAATGCTGCTAGACCAGTTAATACTTTTAACTAATAAGAAACAGTGAATAATCAGGACCTCATGAAAAATGTTATTAATAAGCATATTCAACTGCTAAAAGGCCTTTAACAAAATACAGCAGCTAATAACAGACTTTCACTAAAAAGTTTAATATTGTTAAGGTAACAAAGTGTAATACTGCTAGGAACAAAAGTAGTTGAATAGTCTGTTAGAGGGAAACACAGAACAAGTTGTTAAGGCCTCTAGCATGTTAGGCTTTTGGAGACCAAAGCACAAAATTTTAGACCATGTCTCCAGAAACAATGGTGCATTCAATGTCCTTGTAAAAGAATTTAACTATCTTGATGCACAAGCAATCCAAGTCCACAGCAATGGCTTGGGTCCCCAAAAGAAACTAATTTTCTTACCATTATGTGTAGGGCAATCCTATAGAAGATTTGAAGAATAAAGGAGTGATTGACAGTGGAATGGCACTAGTACATAAAACAAGGAAACAAATCCTATCTTAACAGTTTATAAAGAAATGATGGAGGATTTGTTGCCTTTGAGGTGAAATCTAAAGGAGGGAAATTACTGGGAAAGGAAAATAGAACTAGTAAATTAGAATTTTAAAGATTGTATTTTGTAAAGTAACTAAATTTTTAACCTCTTTATAGTGTCTCATAAATTGTGCACAAGAAGAATAGTGTTCTTGTTATACTGATTGAAAGTCATGTTGTTTTGCTTAAATTTCTCTAGAAAGTATAACATGTACGAATGATTTAAATAAGTTATTCCTACGAGTAGGTCTCACTTTGGACTTCTTTTGCAAAGCCACAAACCAGATGAATCTAATCTTTGGCATAGGAGGCTTGGACATGTAAATTTCAAAACAATGAATAAACGGGTAAGGGGAAACCTTGTAAGAGGTTTACCTTCAAAACTTTTTGAAAATTAAAATCACACCTGTGTTCTTGTCCAGAAGGAAGCAAAGCTTCTTGTAAGGACCAAAATAGTTAGTATCAATCAGTCCAACGCATTACAAATGTTTCACAGTGGATTTGTTGGCCCAAACATTTGTAAAGAGTTTAATGAAAAAGATGTACTCCTATTGGTCACAGATATTATAGTATGTTTAGTTTTGGTTTTCTTTTTAGCCACTAAGGAAGAAACAAATGAAAACCCTTAAACATTCTAACAAAAACATCAAAAAAAATCTAAAATTACCTTAGGGTAAAGTAATTTAGATGTGACAATGGGATTGAATTCAAGAATAGGGTCATGAATCAATTCTGTGAAATAAAGGGTATTAAGAGAGAATTTGGTGTTGCTAGGACTCCACAACAAAATGTAGTAGCTGAAAGGAAAAATAGGACCTAATAGAGGCTGCTAGGTAACTAAGCTAGCTGATTCAAAAATTGCGAACGATCAAATATCAACTTTCTGGCTAAGCAGTTAATACTGCTTGTTATTCCAAAATAGGGTGTTAGTTATCAACCCTCACAACAAGACTGTTCACAACCCCGCCAAGGTGGCCGGAACACGAGGCGTAACATCAATGTAAAATATCAAACTACAACACAATGGTGACAACAATAGAGAATCACGAAAATGCATAACTAAATATAAAGACACAATGTTTCAGACAATACCTAAAAACAAAAGAAACCGCACGGCGACCTTGTATTAAAGACAAATGGTCTCATCAATTACAAAGACATAAATGACTTACGAACCAAATAAAATCAAATACATTCAACAATATCCATGCAACAAACACTAACAAAACTCAGGAGCGAACTCAAACTCCACATGCATTCCTACGGTCTTTTCTAGCCACTCTTTTAGCCATAACATCCCTCATGATGCTTCACCTGAAAAATATGCTTAAAAAAGTCAACAAAATGTTGGTTAAAGTCATAGGTTTTTAGACACAATAACAAAACCTTCAAACAATTGCGCGCTACTAAACCAATTTGATAACAACCAACGAGTCCTGCAATTCCACGTATACATCACATCACAACAAAAGGTTCATGGGTATCTCACTTACCTCGTCGATCGAAACACAAAGTTAGTAGGTATTATTTCAACCCTTTAGTTGGATTTTATTAAGTAGTAAACACCACTCTCCAACCGAACTCACATACCTCAAAACGCCTCCAATTAAACACAAAGCCATGGAGCGTACCACATAAACGACTCCAATTGAACACAAAGCCATGGAGCGTATCACATCACAATCAATAACCATATAACACATAATCACAGCAACTAAAACAATTAAACTCATAGCATCATTTTCACCCCAAGAAAACATAAGAAAAAGGGGCTATGAAACTCACCTGATGCTAAAGCAATTCCCAAAATCCTCGCACACAGCTAAACAACAAAATAACACGTGTTACACGCTACTAAGCCAAAAGCTTAAGCACATGTAACAATTGATTTATGGATTTCTAAGGTGTTTTTTACCCACATTGGTCCACCTACCGAACACCATAGCCAACATTTACATTTAGATTACATACTTTTTAGTTGTTCACAATTTACCCGAAAACACATAATTTTAGTGTCAATTTCTATTATTCTAAAACAAACCTACGTACCTTTATAAATTTTACCAAAATCACAGGTTCATATCATGAGTTTCCTATTATCTTCAAGATTTTTTTACACTAATTTATTTCCCCTCTTAAGTACCCCAAATAAAATCAAACTTTTAACTACTCAGTTTAATATCTGAACGAACACTAAAAAGTTTAGACCTAAAAATCATACTTAGACTCCAAATCAGAAGCTCTACTTTGGGAGCGTTTTAATAGACACATATAACTAAACTCTTGTAGGTTGTATAATCCTAATTCGAATTTTAAGTGGGGGTTTCAAACACCATGTAATCTGACCTAAATATGACACCAAATTACTGCATTGACACTTTTTCCTTGCAACCAACTTTTAAAATGACTTCCAACCATGAAACTTCGAGGCTGGATGTTCTGAAAACTAGACTCTCTGAGCTACATCATAGGCACTGGAATCACATCAATTCATGCTTCTAACCTCTAGATATTCACGAAACAACACAGCCCTAAATTCTGCTCAAACCTAAATCAAGTTCAACAACGCATTTCTAAACCTAACCGAATACATCATCATGCTAATAATTCATCCCCAATAATTATAAACTATTTTAATTATTTAATTTATAGATTTTTATAAACCCTAATTATCCATCTTAATAATTTGTTACAGTGATTTAAAGAAAACTATACACAAAACTTAAATTAAACATACCTAAACCTTGATTCTGAATCAACTTAATCACCAACTTCGTTCTGATATAAAAAAAAAAATCTTTTTTTCTTCTCTTTGATATTCGGTCGAACCAGGGAAAAAGCGGAGATGAAAGATGTGATATAGGGATTTTATTTATTTATATTATACTACCCTAGAATCCAAATTGTTAATCAGATTTGTTTCTTTTTTTTACATTTTTTCTTTCTTTAAATCCTGATCCAAGACACGCTACCTTTTTATTAACTATTTTTTATATATTTTCCATATACAAATTCTATTTACTATTCATGTATAAAAAAAATAGTTTTTTTATATTTTTATTATTAATTAATTACCTTCAATATCTCTATGTATTTATAAAAACCTAAGCTACTTTGGTAAACCATTTTTGCTTATTAAACTACTTTCTGAAAATAACTTTTCATTTTCCCAAATTCATCACTTTCTATATAATGGAAAATTTACTACCAACTTCCATATACAAACCACATTTCCTTTCCCATATCACACACTTCCTACAAACGCATAAATCCTTAAAAACTAGTATTGACATAGCAATGCATGCACCACTCTTTTCATATCCATTATCCCAACACGTAAGAATGCATATTTACACCAAACTCAAACAAAAACAACACACAAAATGAGATGCCACATACACCTCAAATGACATCAAGCACATAATTAACTCACTTAGCCCACAAAATGCACATAAGCACAACCTTACACACATAAAAATGAACATTTAGCCATTTCAAAAGGTTTAAACTAACTTGCTCAACTCACAGTTGTCACATGATCCCTCCTTAAGGAAATCTCATCTTGAATTTAACTAGCCTATTCAACAGTACATCCAACAAATAACGAGGATCTAAGACTATCCTATGGTTTCGCGCTGCCCAAGTGAACTCAGACCACGCTTTAAATTTTAAGAACCTTACAAGTGTTATCTTACATGCTTCAAATTTCTAATCTTCGCAGTCCATAATCTCTACGATTCCTCAACAGAAACATAAAGTCTTGTGCGATTTGAGATTTCATTCAAACGGCAACTATGCAAATTAGCATCCCGCCAAATACTTCTTTAAATTTGACACGTTGAAATGGTGTCATGCACACTACTCCAACTCCTTGCAATCTTAACCGATAAGCAACAAGGGCGAATCCTTTCAAGGATCTTGAATGGTCCTATGTATCTGGGTGCCAACTTACCCTTCTTTCAAAAACGCACTAAAACGCCCTTAAAAAAGTCCAAGGTGACAGACCTTACATAGTACGCTATCACCACCAACAACCACTAACACTTTACGTCTCTTATCCGCATAGCTCTTTTGATGATCTCTTGCCACTTTGAGCTTTTCCTTTATCAATACAACCTTATCTGTCGTATCTAGTACTAAACTCAGGCCTAGTCAAACTACCTCATCCAATTCTCTGCCCATAAGAACAGGCGAACTACATTTTATTCCATACAAAGCTTCAAACGGAGCACACCGAATGCTCAAATGATAACTACTACCAAAATCGATAACACATTGCCCTTGATTATATCTTCCAACCCAAAGTCTGAATATAACGTTCACTTTGTCCATCCGCTTGAGGATGCAAGAAGTTAACTCAAATCCAATCGCGTCTCTAACACTTTCTGCAGCGTCTGCCAAAACCACGAGGTAAATCATCCATCTCAATCTGAGTTGATCATCACCATAATTCCATTCCTTGCTATTATCTCATCACATAACTCATTGCCAACTAACATCACATCTTGGAAATCATCTTGTATAGCTAGAAATTAAGCTAAACTTGGTCAGTCTATCCGACCATCACCCAAATCACATCATACTCACTACTTTGACCTTAGAAATTTAGTGATAAAATCCATGGTGATTCTATCTCATTTTCATGCAAGTATCTCAGGCTGTTGCAGCAAGCCAAAAGTCTTTGACATTGCAGCCTTCATCTCTTAAACAAGTCCGAAATTTGCTAACATAGATAGCTATATCCTTCTCTATTCATGGCCACCAATACATGTCTCTATTTATAGTACTCTTAATCCTCTCTCCGAATGTACCAACTACCTAGATGCATGGCCCTCATCCTTTTCACTTCCACCAATGGAACCTAAATACATCTATAAAAATACAAACTCTTGTCTTCTTTCCTTTCCATCTGTTGATTCTAAACATGTAGCCTTTCTCGAGTGCTTTTTCTTGCTTTGAAAGCTCACATTGGGCTGCCATATCATTCCTCATACTCCGTACTGAATGGACAAGAGCCATTTACGCTCGAACACATCTATGTTGCAACTCGTCCTTCCTGGATGGTAGCGAATTTCAACACATACTCACTATATCAATTTAATCCATCAAGTATTAACCATCATCTGCCCTCGTTTCATTTGTTGGTCCAAGGTCACACAACATTTCTGCTGGCAAGCGTTCTCTACCTTGGACGTCCTCACTTTGGAGTAGCCAATATCTGTCCTTTACATTTGACTGATAGTCATGAAACATTGCTCTTACTCTCGTCTTATTTCACTCTCACCCCTCTACTCAACGCTCAACCACTACATTTTGATTTATCGAAGCGTCACACAAATCATTCTTCAAGGTCTAGAAAGCCTCTTCTCTCGATCTGCTGCACGCCCACTCATACTTTTGATTCCTCCAGGGGTTTATCAATTCTTAAGAATAGTTTTGCGTAATGAAACGTAGGTTACAGTAACCTGCCAATCCTGAGAATAACATATCCAATAGTGTCGTAGATACTTCCTAAGATTCTTCACTGCCTCACACTAGTAACCTAGCATACAACTTCTCCTCCATATAATAATCAACACTAACTTCACAATGAACCCATTAGCTTCTCTTCTTGAACAAATGACACCTGGTGCTCCTCCTAAAAAATGACAGTCGTATGAAACCCTGACTTGCATCTCTTGAAGTTGTTCACACAAATCTTAGCATTTCCAAAGGTGCTAGTACGAAATGAGTACTTTGCACTTGGCGTGCGCTCCAGGAACAAAATCTATGCGGAATTCAACTTTTTCGTCGTGATGGCATGCGACAAGATCTTTTGGAAACACATCAATAAATCGTCGTACAAACTGAAAAATCACTATTTGGTTCATCTACCTTTGTGTTCACTAAGGTTTTCACGACTCCTTGAGTACGTTCACCATGAACCCAAAGTATCTCATCACCTTCCAATGGTATTCTAACCACCTTCTCATGACATACTATCACAAACTTCCTTTTGGACAACCAGTCCATTCCCACCACATATCACATCAAAGCTTCCCATAGAGTTCAACGATATCAACAAACTCCAAGGGTTACAACAATCGAATAGGATAACAAACGAATATCGAGTCAAAGGCTAGAATGCATATAGGAGATTCCACATATGCAAGTAGACGTAGGTCAAATGACATAAGAATCCTTTGAAAAAAAATACGTATATGCACCGAGTGAAAACGCAACGAAAGAAAGACTAACAAGCGTACCCACGACAAATGGAACCATAACAAACAATACTAAAGACGGAAATTCTTATTACCAATAATTGACTTACACAAGACAAATTAAATAATGTTTTTTATAAAAATCGATTTAAATTAAAGAAAGTACTAAAGTATAAAAATCATTTAATAAATAATGAAATTGTCTTAAATGTAATCTTTAAAAAAATCAATCTGGTTGTCATAAAAATAAAGAGATGTTATCAAATGGTTGTATCGTACCTTACGACAAAGAATCACTTTGTAAACCAACTTCTATAATAAAATAATATATTTACCACTCAACAAATTTTCTTATCCATTTGCATATACCCATTTAACATATTCTATTTTACAAGACATTTAAACCACAGTTTTTTCTCAAACAACTAACACAATACTTCAAAAGGACTTTATAATTAGACATCAACTATGAAATATGTGACTCAAACAAAAGACACCATAATACCAAATAGGATCATAAAACACCATAACAGACTCTAACACAATTCCTATTGTTTGAAACTGAAAAAAAAGAAAATACCAGGAACCATATACTCAAAATAAAATCAAACTAACTCGTATACAAGAAAACTCTGCAAGATGTTACGCACCAAAAGAAAACGAAAGTTCTGTATCCAAAAATAAGGATCAAAAGAGGCAAACCTAAAAACATCAATACTAACAAGACGCCAACGGGTTTACGAACACCAAGGGATATACAAAGAAGGGAGAAATGATCACGACTAATATGTTAGGAACCATTAGTGATTAAAAGAAACCTTGATACTCATATACGAGTAATCAATGCACTGAAAAGAACTAACAAACGCCCTATATCTAAAAGAGCAGATTTCGAACAACCAATATACATCGAAACGTCGAATAGGAAAAATCGGGTATCCTTACTAACAAAGTACGATGAAGGGATGCTAAGCTTAGACTTAGGAAATCTAAACAAACAACCAAGCAAACAAGCAACCTCTATAATAGCAATACTAGGTATCCGCAAATACCAGATAGCAGGGAAACTTACTATCTATACAACTCAGCTTAACATATCCTAATCCTCCAACAAGGTAAGAAAGAATAATTCTCTACCCATACTACCATCCTTATCATGAATACACATATCAATAAAAAAACATTTACACTACCATCTTACAACCAAACCAAAAAATGCAATCAAATGGCACAAGTCTACGTGTGTGGATTCCATTATCATTTATGATGGGTGCCACCATAATTATAAGTGCCTCCTTTCACACATGTACTTACTTCCAAGATTACCCATATCAATCATAATTCACATATAAGCACATATACCACATTGCACATCTTAAACCACTCCAACTTAACACATAAAAAGATGCTCCTCAAATAATACTTCCTATATCAAATTGAAACCAAAAACGACATAAAAGGATGAAAGTCTCACAACGAATTCCAAAAAATGAAATATCCAAAAGAAATAAATCAAAACAATATGAAACGAGGTAAAGGACAGGATAAACTTATGTTGGGCCTCAGCTTGTTGGACTTTGCCTTCTGCAAGAATCACCAAGCGACTCCGCAATGTCCAGCCCTAATTACACTCATCTGAAAATCGGAATCAACCTATCCTATCTCCTTCGGTTCCACAAGAGGCTCCTTATAACGCTTAAGTCCAGTTGGAAAACGGTTCCCCAACAACTTCTTACAGGAGGGAGGAAAAACAAAACTAAAATACTAAGAAATAATAGCATATCATATCAAATAAGTGTAGTCAAAATAACTAAATGAAAAACTTAGCAAACTATTAAAATATATAAGCTATGCAAAAAATAGAAGGGGAAAGCAAGCAGTTATAGCATTAAACACTTAAGCCCTAAATAAATCTACATGAAGGACCCCTAGGTTATAGTCTAGGCTCAACCACCTACTTCTCTATATCTAAAGGCTTTGATACTAATCTGTCACACCCCGCCAAGGCGGAAACACGAGGCGTAACATCTGATATCATACATAACAACAATGGAGTAAACATAAAGAATCACTAAAATGCTTAACTAAATATAAAAAGACACAATGTGTCGCGCATAACAAATACAAAAAAAACAAAAGAAACTGCACGGCGTCTTGTATTAATGACAAAGGGTCTCATCAATAAAAAGACATAAATGACTTACGAACCTAATAAAATCAAATAGCATTCAAAAGAATCAATGCAACAAACACAAACAAAACTTAGGAGCGAACTCCAAATGCATTGCTACGATCTTTCTATCCACTTATTTTAGCCTTAGCATCCTCATGTTGCATCCCTGAAAAAAAATGAAGCTTAAAAAAAGTCAACATAATGGTTGGGGAGTCAGGTCATTCGTTAAGACACTAACAAAACCTTTCAACTATAGAATGCGATTACTAAAAACAATTCATAACAAAATCGTAGCTGTGTCCTGCAGTCACGTAGACATCACAAAAGAGAACACATCACCTCACAAAAGGGTCATGGGTAGCTCACTACCCTCTGATCGGAACACAAAGTTAGTAGGTATTATTTCAACCCTTCAGTTGAATTTGATTGAGTGGTAAACACGACTCTCCAACCGAACTCACATACCTGAAAATGCCTCCAATTGAACACAAAGTCATGAAGCGTACCACATAAACGACTCCAATTGAACACAAGGTCATGGAGCGTATCACATCAAAATCAATAACCATATAACACATAATCACAGCAACTAAACCATTTAAACTCATTAGCATTATTTTCACCCCAAGAAATCATAAGAAAAAGGGGCTATAAAACTCACCGGAATGCAAAACAATTTCCCAAAATCCTCGCACACAATCTAAACAACAAAATAACCACGTGTTCCATGCTACAAGTCCAAAAGCTTAATCACATGTAACAAATCATTTGATGAATGTATAAGGTGTTTATTTACCTCAAATGGGTCACCCCGAAACCATGCCTAAACTAACATTACCAAATTTGTTTACATAACTTTATCAAGTGTTTCAAAACAATTTTCCCAAAAACACAGAATCTATTAGTTTCACTTTAATATTTTTCTAACCACACCAACTACCTTTATACATTTTATAGCAAAAAATCACATGTTCAATATCATAGTTTATTATCTCCATATTTTATCACTAGTTTATTTCCCCCTTAAGTGCCCCCAATATAAAAATCTAAACTTTTACTACTCAGTATCGGATCTGAACGAACACTAAAACGTTGGACCTAAAAACCAACATATACTTCCAATCAGAAGCTCTCCTTTGGGGATTTTTTAATACCACATAGAACAAAACTCTTGTAGATTGGATAATCCTAATTCAAATTTAAGTGGGGTTTTACAACCTCTAATCTGACCCAAAATTACTGCTTTTGACAACTTTTCTAGTAATAACATTAAATGACTTCCCGACCTTAAAACCTTTTGAGGCAGGATGTTATGGAAACTAGACTCACTGAGCTTCATCATAGCCACTGGAATCATATCAATTCATGCCTCTAACCTCTAGATATTCACAAAAAAAACACAAGCCGTAAAATTCTGTTTCACCCAACACCTAAATCAAGTTCTAACGCATTCTAAACCTAACCGAATACATCATCATGCTTATAATTCATCCCTAATCATTATTAACTAGTTTAATTATATTAATTTACAGATTTTATAAAACCCTAATTATCCATCTTAATAATTGTTACATGATTTAAAGAAAACTAAACAAAAACTTAATTGAAACATACCTAAACCTTGATTCTTGAATCACTTAATCACCAACTCGTTCTTGATTAAAAAAAACTTTTTTTTCTTCTCTTGGAGGTTTGATCGATCACAAGGAAAAAGAGGAGAGAAAAAGTGATTTAGGGATTTATTTTTCTTATATTTATACTACCTAGACCTAAATGTAATCAGATTTTTTCCTTTTTTTTCTTTCTTTCTTTAAACCTATCCAGTCACCTCCCTTTCTAATTAACTAATCTTTTTATATATTTTCCTATACAAATTCGTATGTTACTATTCATGTATAAAAAAATTATTTTTTTAATCTTTTATTAGTTAATTAATTACCTTCAATACCTTAAGTTTTATAAAAACCTAAGCAAATTTGGTAAACCATTTTGCTTATAAACTACTTTCTAAAATAACCTTTCATGTTCAAAATTCACTTGTCTATATAATGGAAATTTACTACCAAACTTCCATATTTCAAACCACATCATTCTTTCCCATTATCACACACTTCCTATAAACACTTAATCCTTAAAACCAAGTATTAATGTAGCAATGCATGCACACGTCTTTCATATCCATTATCACCACACGTGAACGAATGGAATATTTAACACCAAACTCAAACACACTTAAAATGAGATGCCCAAACACCTCAAAATGATATCAAACACATAATTAACACACTAGCCCACATAAATTAACATATGCACATTACTTACACAAATAAAAATGAACTCTTAGCGTATTTCTAAAGGTTTAAACTAACCTGCTCAAATCACGGTAGTCACAAGACCCTTATGAACCCTCTTTCAAATTAGAAATCCTAGCCTAAGCATCTTGAGACCATTAGGGTTCCTGTTACAATCCTTAATACCATAGATCACCTAGAAATTTAATGGAAAGGCTGATGAAAGGTTCTTTGTAGATACTCAACCAATAGCAAAGCATTCATGGTATACATAGTAGAACTAGGATAGTAGAAGTGAACCTACATGATCAATTTAGTGAGAATAAACCATTATTCAGAAGTGGAGCCAATTGGCTTTTTGATTATTGATTTGCACTAACAAAGTCAATAAATATAAGCAGTTGTGCAGGAATCATCTAATGGGTATGCCATGTACAAAGCATGTGCTGGATGCGTAAAAGCTAGAGTAAGAGACAGTTCCCTGGCAAAGATTACATACTGCTACCATTATTGACTCAAGATTCACCATTCTCTTCTAGTTCAAAGGATTCTCTGGATGCTGATCAAACATCAGAGGGAGAAGGAAAAGTAAGGATACTAAAGATTTATGGAAAGATACTTTAGATTCCCAAGTATAAAGGAGCCAAAAATTAATCAAGAAAAGGATACAAGTGTTAACAGCACTAATAATATTAATATTGTTAGTCCAACTGTTAATGCTGATAGCATAGAGGATAATGCCGTTGATAAGAATATAGCCTATGGATGTGCTGATGATCCAAATATACCTTAATTGGAAGATATTGTTTATTCAGATGATGATGAAAATGTTGGTGCAGAGGCTGACATGAACAATTTTAATACATTTATAACTGTCAGTCCTATTCCAACTACAAGAATACATAAAGATCATCCTGTTAAACAAATCATTAAAGACTTAAATTCAGCACCTCAAACAAGAAAATGACAAATAATTGAAAGGAACATGGTTTGTTAGGTTAGTTCAGAGCAAAGAACAACCATAAAGACTTTCAGAAATGTCCTGTTTGCAATGTTTCTTATCACAAAGAACCCATACAGTTATTTTAAGCAATCTGGATAGAGGCTATAGCAGAAAAGCTTCTACAATTTAAGCTACAAGTAGTTTGGGCCTTAAGTAGAGGTTACCTAATGGAAAGAGAGCTATAGGAACTAAATGGGTCTTCAAAAACAAAAAGGATGAAAGAGGCATTGTGATTAAGAAATAAAGCAAGATTGGTTTCACAGTGTACACACAAGAAGAATGAATGTATTATGGGGGGGGGGGGGGGGGGGGGGAGTGAGGTTTTTGCCTCCTGTTGCCGTAGAATTGAAGCAATTAGCTATTCTTACTATTCCCTCATTTAAAGACAATTGTGTGGTATCCAGAGGTGTCAAGCGTGCTTTTATTTATGGTAAGATTGAAAAGGAAGTCTATGTTTGTCAACCACCAGGATTTAAAGATCCAGACTTCCCTGACAAAGTATACAAAGTAGAAAAGGCACTTTATGGACTGCATCAAGCTTCTAGAGCTTGGTATGAAGTCAACTTACCTTGTTGGACAATGGGTTTCAAAGAGGAAAGATAGACAAGACTTTATTTATCAGAAGAGACAAAGGTATATTCTATTTAGTTTAAGTATATGGTAATGAACATTTCTTGTCTCTACAAAGAAGACATTATTGCACGTGAATTTAGAAGATGATGCCATAAGAAGTTTCAAATAAGCACGAATGGTGAACTCATATTCATCTCTAGGACTGCAAGTGAATGCAGAAGGAAGATGGGATTTATATAAGTCAAAACAATAGATGAATTGAGATTTGAAGAAATTTGGTTTTAGTGATGTCAAAACAGCAAGCACACCCATGGAAACCCATAAGCCTTTGCTCAAAGATGCAGATGGTGAAGATGTAGATGAACACTTGTATAGATCCATGATTGGATCATTGATGTATCTAACTTCTTCAAGGCCTGATATTATGTTTGGAGTATGTGCTTGTGCAAGATTCTAAGTCAATCCTAAAGTTTCACATCTTCATGCTATGAAAAGAATTTTTAGATATCTTAAAGGTTAGCCTAAATTGGGCCTTTGGTATCCTAAGGATTTACCTTTTGAATTTGGAGGCCATTTACTAACAATTACTATGCCAGAAGCAAGCTATATAGGAAGATCCACAACATGAGGTTTGTCAATTCCTAAAATTGTAGATTGATTTTCAAGGCAAAGCAAGAAGCAGACTGTGTTGCTAAATCCATACCTTGACGCTGAGTATATAGCTGCTTTCACTTGCAGTAGACAGGTGCTTATTGGACTAAATCAATTGCTGATTATGGGTTTAACCTTTATGCATACAAAGATCTATATTGATAATGAGAGCACAATATGCATAGTGAAGAACCCTATTTTTCACTCAAAGACTGAAGCACATAGAGATTATGCAGCACTTCACCAAGATTCCAATGAGTAAGTACTTTATTCAGATGAACAAGATTCACATAGATCAGAATGTTGCAAATTTGCTCACAAAAGCCTTTGATGTTAGTAGATATCAATATCTAATTGTAAGTATTTGAATGCTTAACCTCTAAAGTATTGATTGAGGGGAGGTTAATTATGTTAATATGCAACGAATTATACACAAAGGATGATTAGAATGGAATGTAAAAGCTGCTAAGGATGGAATTGAGGTTAAAACTGGTAAACAAGAGTTAATGCTGCTGGGCATTACTTAGTACTGCTGGGCAAAAGTTAGTACTGCTGGGAAAAAGTACGTGCTAGCCTAGGCTAACTTACTACTCTAGGTTACCGTAGGAGGAGTTACAATTGTTGAGGTAATTCGGTCTATAAAATAGATACTTTGCTTATAGAGTTTCCTTTATTACCCTTTTTAAGCGCATTCGACTCACACCATAATCATTCTTAATCATATCTAAAACTCTCCCAATCAAAATCCAAAATCAATTTCATTGGTCTAATCTAAAAATCATTCGACATCAAAGTGGCGGGCTTAATTTGCTGACCAACCACATAATATGGTTGCTTACTAGAAAAATCCTAGAGAATGCCTAATTTTGCTGAGATAGTAGACTTCCTGATGCTAACACCCCATAAGGTATGCTTACAGTTGATGTCCTAACTATTTATGTTTCATGTAATTGAATAGTTTTGGTCTACTAGCTAAGACCAAAACAGTCATAATGAAACCAGATTCATGCCAAGGTTGACGGCAAGAATAGTAATATCAAATCATCTGTGAGGAGATCTTCGTCAATTATTGATGACGAGGATGGTTATTAAGCTTGTCTAAACAAACACTAAAAAATTTGAAAACCTCAGTTGATGGATATGAAAATCTTTCTGAGAAACTTACATTTTATAAACCTTACTTTCCCCTCATGGAAGTATCTTAGACATAACCATCTTACAATGTTAAGTTTCATAATCAACTGCTTGGAATGAATTTGGTACTATATTGCATCTGCAGTTATATGTTAGGCAGAAACAAAAAGTTTAATTTTGCTAAACTGATTTTTTGGATGTATGATGAGGAACTTGGATAGTATTAAAAAGTTTTATGTAACCTATGTTTTTACAACTGTTTATTGAACAAACAAATTGGAAAATCTTTCACATACGTTAATGTGTTTATGATACCCCTTCTCAACTAAAAAGATGTTGCAAACATAAGAAGCAAGAAAAGATTTTTTCAAGCGGACTGTAAACACCATTGTTTATTTTTGCTTATTTTAGAACATTTAAGTTGCACAACAAGCAGACATGGGTGAAGGGTCAGGACAACCCACTGATCCCCAACACACATCCACATCTGTTCAACCCTCTAATGAAGAACCAATCACTGTTCCATCATCATCTCAACCCAAAAAGACTCACAGACCTACGAAAGCCAAAAGGGCCACTGAGATATCTCAGTCTAGTAGACTAATTCCCTGTTTGCAGATGAGACTGTCACTAATGAGAGGAAAGACATAATGGAAAGGGCTGCCACAAACTGCTTCTAGCTAGAAGCAAGCAGGATAGTGGTAACATAAAAAAAGACCCAATCTATGGCAACACTGTAATGAGCCTAAGTCCTCAGGAAACTATTTCAGGTAGTGGCTCAGTGCCAGATACCATTTTGAGGGGATGCAATAAGCTCAGACTTAGGTTTTAGACTAAGCATCTAAACAGTCCAATAACCCATCTCTCTCAGGAGTTAACATAGTGGAAGTGGGGAGGTACAGACTGAAAACTTAATAAATTGATGGTTCATTGTACAAAACTGTCTGATAGAGATTCTTGACATAAGACAACAAAGACTGCTCAAGCAAAGGCCAGATTGCTAGTTTGAAGAAAAAGAGTCCAACAGCTGCAATGGAAAAGGTAAGTTAAAAACGCCAAGGATGATTTGAATTTAATATTGGTACCTTCTAGAAGAAGAAGTTTGGATGAGAAGGATGCATCTAAACCGGGGAGGAATTTAAAACAGGGAAAACAGAGTTCAATCTTTGAAGAAAGTGATTTTGATAATGAAGGTTTTGATGCAGATATTGATGAAGTGTTCAAAGATGTTGAAGGAGATGTAGAGCAGGTGATCACTGCTGATACGAGATGAAAGATCCTATTGATATCATGTTAATACTGCTAGTACTGAAGTCATATTGCCTACTCTGCAACCAGTTACACTGCTGTGTAACTGTTAGTACACTGCTGAACCTATTACTACTAGTCATGTTATTATTACTACTTCTACAATTACTCCTCCAATAACAACAACTGTTTTTGAAGATGACAATCTTACAATTGATCAAACTCTTATGAAGACGAGGAGTGAGAAATCAAAGGTAAGAGGAGTGGTTATGCAAGAACCTAGTGAGACTGCTACAAACTAATAATACCACCTTAACACATGATCACTAAAGACAACTGAAAGGGTAAGATGGTTGAATAAGAAAAGCCATTAAAGAAAAAGGACCAGATCAAGTTGATGAGGAAATTGCTCAAAGATTGCAAGCTCGGATGCAAGCTAAACTAGAAGAAGAGGAAAGGCTGGCAAGAGAAAGAGAAGAAGATGCAAACATTGCTGAATGGGATAATGCTCAAGCTATGATGGATGCTGATTATGAGCTAGCTACAAGAATACAGGCACAAGAGCAGGAAGAGTTGACCATTGAAGAAAAGTCAAGATTGTTTGTGTGGAACTCATGAAAAAGAAGAAGCATTTTGCAATGATTTAGAGCAGAAAGCAAGAAGAAAACTACTTAACTAAAGCTCAAAATAGGAAATCAAAATGTGTACTTATTTGGAAAAACAATGGCTGATTACACTTACAATCAGTATGAAGAACAAAACTTTTTGATAATTCAGAAGGCTTTTAACAAGACACTGAGTTTGGATAACTCATTTGTACTGTAGGATTCCTGAAGTGGTGAAAGGAAGTAAAGATAGAGCAAAAGGCAGTGAGACTAGAGCAGAAGGAAGTTCTAAGAGAGCAGGAGAAGATCTTCAACAAGAGTCTACCAAGAAGCAAAGATTGATATAATAAAGAAAGAAGAACATAAACAATGCTCTTGAGATTATTCTAGATGAAGTGAGATGGTGGTAACGTATTGAAGTGAGATGATGAGGATAGTCAAAGCTACATTTAAGAAATAGAGCCAGTAATACATAGATACTTTCTTCATCTTAATTTGAAGACCATGTTTGAAACATCATTGAAGATAGATATGGAAAGAATCAACAAGGAGTATTAAAATATGAATGGGAAGCTTTATGATTCTTGTGGAGTTCATTGTGTAACAATGCAGAACATACATTATTATCTATTGGTTAAGAAGATGTAATCCACGTGTACAAAACCACACACTTACATCAGATGTTAATAATGTGATGCTCAAGTTGATTATTGAGCAGTAAAAATTGCATATGAGCTTTTTAGATTGGCAAGAAATAGATTATGGAAGGCTATGTACTGAATGAAGTGATTAGAACAATCCTCCTAGTGAAGATAAAGCTTTTAAGTCAAGATACTGAAGATTCAGAAAGATGAACCCATCTAAGATTAGGGAGGATTGTTGGGATTAAAAGACTTCCTAGTGCTGTTGAAGTACTGACTTCAGCTCGTTATTATTTCTACTGCTTGGTAAAGACTAAAGAAAATATCTAAGTGATAATACTGCTAGTGCAAAAGTTAAGACGCGAGTGTAAGTTACTTGCGCTCAAGAAGTTCAAGGAAGAATAAACTAAGTGGCATATACTGCAGATGTAAAGTACAGCTGTTTAGTATAAAAGTTAATGCTGCTGAGAAAGTTAATGATTATTGGTTATAAGTTTAGTATGTTAGATTCAAGTTAGAACTGCTTATGTGATATGTTAGAATAATTTTTGTAATAGATACGTATAAGATTCTTTGATTAAAGAACAATGATAACTCCAATAATATTTGTAAACCCATTAGGACTCCCTTGGTAATATTAAAAGAGGACCTAGGGTAATTAGGTTAGATATATCTCATATCCTCTCCTACAACTCTCCACATAGTATAATAAAACAAAAAAAAATAAAAATAATATAAAAAGAAAGCTACAAAATTGTGGATAACATGTAAAAAGTGGAAACCTAGTCGATTAGCTTAGGTTTTTGTAACCCTAACACTATATAGAGTGTTCGTATATTGAGGTTGAAAGTTTTGTAAAACTGTTGTTATTGATCTTATTACATTACTGTTTCATTGAAATTCTTCTTAGTATCATTGACTAGATTCCGCATAGTCTTTGATATTCACAATCAAAGTTTCTATCATAGTTGTTTTGGATTTATTTAATACAACTTAGCCTTATACATGCTAAGCAAGATCTATTCTATTGGGATCAACAGATGCATTGTACGATTATCTTAAACGTTTTAGTGGTGTGATGGTTGACTACTTAACTCCAAAAATACCACATCAAAACCCATAACATAGTACGATAAACTAATACATAATACTATTTTAACAAAATAATAAGTTAACACAGAAAGTACATATTTATAATAAAATGATTATAAATATAATCTCGATAATCCATTCAGTACACTTAGTTACCATAATACATCATTTATACTTTACGAAATGGAACGTTTATGTTTGCTAAACATTTTAGAAAAGTTTCGAGAAAAATTATATTTTTTGTCTTTTAGTCGACTTATTAAAATAATAAAATAATAATATTTTATTATTAAAAATAAAAATCACGTTTTAAGTAAAAATTCTAAGTATAGACTTTTTACAAAATTTTGCAAGACCAAGCACGTTTATATGACGTATCCAAGGTTTTTAAACCCTCATTTCAAAACTATTTTTTTTTTTTTTTTTTTTTTTCAAACATTTCGATACTTTCCTAACCAAATTCCGAAAACATATTTCTTGACGTTTCTCTATATTTCTTTCTCAATAATGACTTTTTTTAATATAATTTCTTCAAAATATTTTTCACTTTCCAAAAGCTCGTTAAAAACTCCCAAAACAACTAGTTAACGCTTATTGGGCTTTAAGGCCCAATAAGGATCCATTATACTTTTTACATATCCAAAATACGTTCTAAGCCCAAAACCAAGGCCCAATAACATATATAAGTTCAAATCAATAAGTAAATAAGTAACCCGGACCATAATAAACCCTAGTTAAGCCACGGCTCACCAAGGCTTATTGGGCTGTGAGCCCATATGCTCAAAAATATGAATATTAGGAATTAAAAATAAGCTAATAAGCTACGTATCGCATTTGGTTATCACCATAAGCTATAATATTAGTTTACAAAATACGACATACTAGGGTAATAACCAAAAATACCCTTCTTGTATATTCTCCTTTTTGCCGTGAGCTTAATAGCTCACGGCAAAAAGGAGAATATACAAGAAGGGTATTTTTGGTTATTAACAAATAAGCCAAAATAAGCTATATACAAAACAAGCTACATAGCAAATATATGTTTTTTAACCATCACGACTACAATATCAAAACTAACAAAACCTTATATTCCTCTTATTCCATTTGAACCAAAAAAGCAACCATTTATAAAACCATTTTTTAAACTTTTCGCTTTTGAGTTTAAAACATCGACCGTACAACTAACATCTATGCATCACAGCAACCCAAAATACACAAGTTAAAATAAATTGAAAGACTTACAAAATTGATTCTTCAAAATAAATTTTGACGCGAATCAGACAAACCAAACGTTGTTTAAATCTTAACCCGTGTACTAGAATCAACCCGGAAGTACCCAAACTCTCATGTTTTTAATCAAAGTTTTTAAAAATCAAAGTGTGTGTGTTCTAGGTGTTCGGACGAGACAAGAGAAAGAAAGAGAGAAAAGTGTGTGTGATATTTTGAAAACAAATGATGGAATGCATGATTATGATCCAAACAAAACTTAAGTAACCATGTTGTGGACACACTTTAGTATAATTAAGCCACCCTTGTTCCCTTTTCTTGTCTTGACCGGCCATGGCATCCAAAGCCCCGAGGTGTCTTCGTTTTGTGTCGGGATCACTTAAAAACTCATAAAACTCAACCGTAAAATATTCTCCAAAGTTACTTAGCATTTTTATTCACTTTAAAAATACTTTTCCAATAACTTAGAGTATTTACTTGACATATTTTCATATTAGACTTCCCAAAAACTTATTTGGACATTAACGGACGTGTCGGGACTCGTTTTTTGGCATTTCTCAAAATTCACGGGTCAACCACCCGAAACTAAAATAACACAATAATAACCTCTAAAAAGGATTATTATACACAATAAACCATCAAATTCCTCAATTCTCATAAAATCACCACCGTCTACACGGTACAATATTCTAAATAACTGACAAACGTCAAATAGTCGAAGGACCAAATTAGAATATTCAAAACACAGAAAAGGGCAAAGGTTACATGTATCATCTTTTTCATATTGGTAGATAGTATTGGAGAGCAAAGCTATGCCGTCAACGTCAAAAGTATTCAAAGACAAAAAATACGAAATGTAAACTAATAAAAAGGATAAAAGGTGGGTGAAAGGGGGTAAAAAGTGGGCCGCAGGGGTATGTATAATAACACCTTAAGAATAAATTTTCGTAAGAGTTATTCTTAAAATGATAATAAGAAAAATGTTATGCGACATTATATATACATACATTTAGCATTGAACAGTACAAGCCACAGTGCAAAATAGTAGCCAAGATCTGGGCCAAAAGGTGGCCCGCAATATGGCTCAAAAACTGGCCCAAGTTAAAAATATATATTTAAAAACGGACCCTCAACTTTTAACTATTTACGACGTTTCATTCAGATAAAAAATTACCCGCGGAAAGATCTTCAAATTGCGAACAAAACGAGGCCAATATTGCAACGCTTCTGAAATACGCAGGATTTTATAAAAAATGTTGAAGTTTAATATATTACAATTGTGGCAGTAGGCAAAATAAAAAAAATTGGCGACATAAAATAGGGAGAATTTTTTATATTTTTTCATAAAATCGTACCCTCAACTTTTAACTATTTACGACGAACTGCGAACAAAACGAGCCCAATATTGCAATGCTTCTGACATACGCACGATTTTATAAAAAAATGTTGCAGTTTAATATAAAAAAAATTAGAAAACGTACCCTCAACTTTTATCTACTTACGATTTTTTTTCTTATTTTGGCCCACGTCCTAACTTTGTTAAAGCCTTAAAAAAATTTAACACTAAAAAAAAGGTACGAATAACAAATATCACCCCAAAATGTAAATTTTTTTAATAAAAATGGTACAAAATAATTCGCTTAACCCACACGTGACAATAACAAATTAGCCCCCGCCGCAACGCGCGGGTTAAATTCTGACTCGTTCTCTTAAAAATAAAGAGTTGTTTTATTCCATATTGTAACACCTCCATTCTAATAACGTGTGAGGTATCGTTTTCTCCAGTGATATGAATTTTGTGTCAAAAACTTTGAACCTAAAATATGAATTAAGTTTTAGCATTTTAAGAGCATCCACTATGATAATCATTTAGAAAGTTTTATACATATACATCAATAATTTTTAGACCTTTTTATATTATAAACCTACATTCACTATGATATAAACCTTTACAACGTCATAAAGTGTCTTATGTAACAAATGAATTAAATGCATTCAATTTATAAAGAGGTTCAAGAATTAGGACTTCTTCATTCAACATAGACATGAGTGTCTACTATGGTTGAAATGAAACATAAACTTTTTCATGTTTATAGACCTTTTCATAAACCCACTATAGTGGATGCCTTAACATTAACATGCAAAGAATTTATTGAGTTTTGTTTTGTTATTTTTATGTCTTCTCAACACTAAACAATGTAATACGTTCATGAGCATGACATAATCGATTAAACGATGATTTTTCTTTAAATGTTAGACAAAACTAAAACTTTTGTTTAGTGTCATTTTGAATTTCAAAATAAAAAAATTGATTGATAAAAACTATATGAGAAGTTTTACCCTCTGTTGGCTAAATCGAAAGGTTGGCTCTTTGTAAAGGCTTGGACCTATTTTCACTACAGATTATTTTCTATTTGTCTTTCTAAAAGGCTTTTTTTTCTTTTCTCATATGATTATATAAAATATATACTTGTTTAATAGATCCATTGTGCACAACCAGTGCAAAAATAAAATCAATAAATTTAATGAAAAAATGTTACATAAGTTTTTTTATTAACTTTTACTTCTAACTCCTTTCTTAAACAATTACTGTATAAATTATTGATAAAAATACTTTTTTTACTATTTGTCAAATTTTTAATGTATGTTTTGAGACACGATGCCTTTGACTTCATTTTTCAACATAGACTATCATTTTGTTGAAAAAATCATCGTATGAGATATCTACATTTTGTAAAATGATAACATCAGTCAGTGTTGCAAAAATCGGCCTAGGCGGCCGATCGGTCATTAAATGCCTTGATTTTTACTAATCGGCCTAAAAAATCGGTCAAAAATCAGATTAATCGGTCAAAATCGGAATAAATAATGAAAAAATCGGATCACTTGAAATATTTGAAGTTTTGAACTTTGAAATACCATGTTATCTTATACATATTATATCTAAAATTATAATTTTGTATATAAAAAATCCAATCCGATTAATCCCCGATTAATCCCCGCATAACCGATTAATCGCTAGGCGCTACCCGACCGCTCCGGGAGCGCCTAGCGATTTTTGCAACCTTGAAATCAGTAGATGTTAAATAAACGTACCTCCAAGATGAATTAATTTGCACACTCTGTCACTATGATGATTAACTTTCGAACATGTGGCAATAAGAAAAGAAAATAAATTTAAAAGTTGGATGTAAAAGTAAGTAAAAGTAAATAGCAGTTCTCTATTACTCCGTAATTTTTAGAATTCTAATTTGTACTTAAACTATGATAACTTAGATGGCTGTGAATAAGTAACAGTCAAGCTTATTTCTAAACGAAGCACGGTTTTCATGTGCTAGTCATATTTGTCTAAAATGTAATAAAACCAAAGTAAGAATCGTCTTAAGCAACAATGGGCCATTTTCGAAATTGGCTCTTTTCATTAATGAAGACAAATACAAACACTTTTAAGGCTAATTATTGAGATGATCGAGATACATAATTTAGTTTATGCAACAACAAAAATCTTTAAAGTTGATTGATTTTCAAACTGACTTATCATTGGTAAAGTGCTTAATTTTGGTCGTTATAATAACTATCATGAATAAGTGAATACATAGTTAACATATCATTTGCCTTATTATTCAATCTACAACAGTGAATCCTCATGGCCAATATTTCCATATAAGAAAAATGATAAGAAAACTAAAAAAATGTATAAAAACATTCTACTATAAATCATATGTTATCGGGTAAAATTATATGCTATAGGAGGATATAACTGATACAAAAGTCATTGGTATCTCAATCATAGTGACAGGCAATAGTGTTGCGCACGGTAAAAACTATGCTTGAACTTGAAGACGTGTTTAACACATGTAACTTGGTTTGATGTTCACGTTCGGTCCCTTGTGCAGTTGCCTTTCATAACTTCCAAGTAATGTGTATATACATGCCATCTATCAAAATAAGGTACATGCATGTGTTCAATCTTTTGCAGCTATTCATAATCTTTTCCTTCATGCTCGTATCAACATCATCTTGATTTTCCAGATGTCTCTCAATGCAGCAAGACCATAAGTGAATGCCAAAGTTTGTATTGCTTTAAAAAAATGCCAATCTATATCCTCCAACACACATGACAACTTATATAAATGTTGGGTTATGGTAGTCGGCTAGCGCGTATACATTACGAATATGTGAGCCTATTGGGGGCACACACGTTAATACACGAAGAATACGTTTATACTTCACAATATTAAAACCGAGGGACTAAATTGGACAAAACCCGAACCCGAAGGATGCCCTAAGGTGGCCGGTTATTCTAGGGGTTTAGGAAGAGGGTTTTCGAGTCCAATTAGGATAAAGAGGAGGTGAGGAGTATTGTGATAAGGATATGACTTGTTTCCTAAGCTTATCACAACTAGGGTTTAAGGGTTATAAATACCCCACACCCCATACCTCATTCCCTACGCCTACAACATAAAAAACCTAATTATAATTCGGTTTTCTTTGCTCTCCCTCCACCGAAATTGCCAGGCCCCTCTCTAGGGTTGTTTTGGGTTTCAGTTCTAGTCCACAACCGAATTCAACCTAAAACCTTTCAAGGTTTTCGATTATTGTTCATCTCATAGCTTGACGTGATTAGTAAGCTTGTGGTTCAAAGATTAAAACCCTAAAAAGGGTTTCGGGTTGCTGTAATTCGGTCCAAGTGGTTTTTGGTAAATTAGGGTTTAGGAGTTAACCCTAATTCGGTGGTATTGATTTTCGGTTTAGAATCACAAGGGTTGTTTTGATTAGTGTTTTGATCCAAGAAGGTACAAGTGTTGTTTGTTTGTGAAGTTAAGTCTAGACAGCTTAACGTATTCGGTTGACGTGATTGTGTGAGCAACCGTAGAGGTGATTGTTTTAATCGCTTAATTTGTTTTCTTGATCAATTTGCTGAGAGGTACGTTTTCTATTTATTTTCAGGGGTTTTTTTTTTTTTTTTTTTTTAAGTGTTAATACAATATGCTATTACTAGATCCAATCTGCTGCGTACTCGTAGCTACTTGGTTAGCTAGATTGTTAAATCCCAACAGTGGCATCACGAGTTAACTCGTTTTAGCTTTATGGATTACACGTTTATGTTTTAATTATACGCCTAGTTTACACGCCTATTATTAAAACATATGCTATGATCTGCTGCGTTTGATATTTTATTTATATTTTAGAGAGAAAAATATGACTATAATATTAGATTCTTACCATTACAGATAAATAAATATGGTAGAGATTGATCTTGAAAAACTATTAAAAGTATATAGGTTAAAAAGGGAAAATTAAAAATTAAATGTTTAAGCTTGTATGCTTCCTTTTTAATTGTTGTCTATTCCGGCTATAAGACCCACTCAATCATGATTATGTGGTGCATGGGGCGATCTAGGTACTAAGCTGAAAACCTAGTGAGGGTCTTATGGCTCTCCATTTGGGGAAGACTCGCTAGAGAACTCGGATTTTACATGTTTACTTGTATGCTTAATGTCATATTTTGTATTATGAATCTATGTATGCATGATTATTAATGTCTAATTGTTTACACACCTAAATAAATATGCCAAATGTTCAAAACGATGATGTTGATGTATGTCTATTAATTATACACGCATAATGCATGCTCATAGTGACCAGCTATTTGTTTCGTAGAAAACTGTTTTTGTGACAAATTAATAAGACATTAAACTAATGAAACTTGTTTTTCTTGAATTAAAAACTGGACGCTATGGACTCATGGAAAGCATGACTCATCTACTAGAACAAACTTTAAGAGAAGTTTAAGGCGGGTCGTTTTTACGTAATTCCCTAAAGAAATAAGGTTTTTAATATAAAGGTTTTTTAATACGCTTCGCGCCTGACCTATTCTCCGCTTCTTGCGAGTCGATTGGAGTTACCATGACCCATGCAGTCACTACAGTATCATTATCAAAGGTGTTTTAAATTAGTGCTACAAAGTTGTTTACATGCTTCTTTGTACACGTTTTGACACATTTATGTGCATACCCCTGGGAAAATTTTAAGTCTATGTCAGCCAACCTAGAACACGTGCAATTGGTTTGACCGCTTTGGTCTGACCTTAGGGCCCCACCAACCCATGGTGAATTTCGTTCACTGGTCAGACCTCTGACGATTTTTGCAAGTGATTGCTTGGTCGACTTAATTCGGATTAGGCTTGGTCCAACCCTTGGACCGGCATTAGATGATACTAAACATGCTCTTAACATAATACATGAGTTACTAATGTTTTGACATGTATCAAAACCTAAGAGTAGCATTAAAAATGCAATTAACCTTTCGCTTACCGTCTTGCCCACTTGTTTACGCCCTGGTCAGACCTTTGGTAATAAGTGGGAGGTCAACTTGGATCTTAGTCTTAATTAGTAAATTAATTAGGTAGTTAATTCTATTAAGAATGTAATTATCGAAAATACTAATTGTTTGAACTTTTTTGTATGATACTAACCTCTATCTGAACAATTCCGGTATTCAGAGTTACTTCGAGAAACAAAAACTCACTGGACCCAACTTCATTGATTGGTATAGACAACTACGTTTGGTACTTTCAACTGGAGACAAGCAAAATTACCTTGAGCATCCTATTCCTGCAGCACCTGTTGCACCTCCTGGACAACAAGTTCCTCCTGTGGCTGCTGCAGCTCACGCTGCATGGGTCAAAGGGCAAAAGGAAGTTGTTGTGCTCATGTTGTTAACCATGGACCTAGATATCCAACGGAATCTAGCTTATCTTGGTGCTTATGACATGCTCTAGGAGCTAAAAGCAATGTTTTCTAAACAAGCTGAACAAGAACTTCTGCAGACTGTGAGAGAATTTCACACGTACAAGCCAGAGGAAGGTCAATCAGTTAGCTCACATGTTCTAAAGATGAAGGGCTACATTGATAACTTGGAGTGACTCGGTCAGCCAGTTGGTCAAAATCTTACAATGAGTCTTATCTTAGTCTCTCTGAATAAGGATTATGACAGCTTCGTGGAGAATTACAATATGCACTGCATAGGGAAGACCGTGAATGAATTACATGCCATGCTTAAGCTGCATGAAGATACGCTACCAAAGAAAGATGCTAATCCTGCACTTCATGCAATACGAGCAGGAAGGGTTCAATTAGTTTTAGTTTTTCAGCTTATATTAGTTTGTACTTATTTAAAAAGCTTTGTACTATTTTATTCAAGTTCAATGAAAATTAAGTTTTTATGTTAAATCTTTTTTATGTTAATGTACTTTGTGTTTTAAAAACGTTTTATAAGCTCACAAAAGCTCTTTTTAACTCATACTTAAGCTGTTAACTTAAGTACTATAAGTTTTTCCATAACTTACAGTTTTTAAGTCATTTACCAAAAATCACTCAAAAAAGCTAAAAGGGGATGATAAGCCAAACCTGGATGGGCTTATGGGTTTCACTAGCTTGTCTTTGATAAGCTAGAGCTTGTAGATCAGCTTATTTGCCTTGTTTTGAGCAAGGGCTTTGTAAGTCCTTACTTTTCTCATATTTTAGCTTAAAACTACTTATCTTGCTTATTTACTGTTTACTATTGCTTATTACTGCTTATTGTTGCTTATTATTATTATTCATTGCTTATTTGTGCTTGCTTGTTGCTTATATATATATATATCATTTGGTTGTGTTTCAAGTTACAATTGCTTTTTATAGCTTTAAAACTACTTATCTTTGTTTGCTTATTTTAAGTGCTTATCTGTGGATGGATTTTGTTTAAGATTGCTTATTATTCATTGCTTACCATCTGTTTTTTAAGAACTTGGCTTATTTGAGTTTAAATCAGTTTAAAAATGCTTGTATAACTTGATCAAATAAGCTATATAAAACTGTTTTTGAAACTACAGATTTAAACACCTTATAGATTAAACCTCAAAACTCACTTTAAGACTTTAAAACTCTTTAAAACAGATTAGAATGACTAAAAAAAAGCTTGCATAAGTTAGCTTAGTGACCCAAACAATTTTTAAACACAACTTGACCCACTTTGCCTCTTAACCCAAACACCCCTTTAAGTTATCACAAACCATTTTTAAACTGATTTAAACTCAAATAAGCCAAGTTCTTTAAAAACATATGGCAAGCAATGAATAATAAGCAATCTTAAACAAAATCCATTCACAGATAAGCACTTAAAATAAGCAAACAAAGATAAGCAGTTTTAAAGCTATAAAAAGCAATTGTAACTTAAAACACAACCAAATGATATATAAGCAACAAGCAAGCACAAATAAGCAATGAATAACAATAATAAGTGATATGTGAGAAATCACTTATCCTTTTTATACCAAAAATGGCCCTAAAAATGAACAAATTGTGCAAATTATGCTTGTATATTGCTTGTTTTGTCATTTGTGATGTGTATGTACGGATAATGCAAAAATCACAAGAAAACGATCAAAACTAGACAAACACGGACACGGGAACGGATAGAGTGCACAAGTGCCAGAAGTTTCTAGCAAAAGGTCATCAAAAGTCAACCCTTGGTCAATCATTGGTCAACTCATAAAAGAAAAAAATCCTCAAAATACCCAAAATGCCCTTATTGTTAACTCATTTTCATTAAAAGTCCCTAAACCCTAACACTGTTATCTCCTTTTTATTAAAGAGATAACGATCGTTATCTCTTATAACTATAAACCATTTAATCAAACCATGGCCCAACCTTTTTTTACACCGGGCCCAAGTCAACAACCCAAACCTCCGGGTCAAACAACGTTATAAAAAAGAAAAGAAAAGGCGCGAAAAGTGGTTTTTACTGTTCATCGTCGTTCTCACAAATTACCCTGCTTCAAAAACAAAGGGTAAATCCCAATTGACTACGTGGAACAAAGATTCGAGTACTAAGCCACAACTCAGCAAAGAAACGTCACCTCAAGAGCTTCTATTGGTCCATTTACACAAAGGGAATGACACGTTGGAAGCAAACAAACACACCAAATGATGGGAAATTTACACTAAATCCAGTGCAAAAGAAACACAAAGCCTCTGACACAAGGAATGCCACGCTGGCAATCCGTGTGCTCACACATCAATCCAACGGATGAAAGATAGGATCCAATGATTGGAAACAAATGAAGGGTGATGATCAAGGATCATAGGAGCGTGTTAGAAGACCTAGAAGGATCCATTCTCCCCTATAAATACAAGGCCTCATCACTCACAAGATCATCTTCTTTTTCTTTTTCAGTTTTTAGTAGCTTAATGTTTAGCTTATTTTCATGTAATTTTCAGCTTATTATTGTTTTTAGCTAATTGTAATTTCCTTTTCAACACTTTGTACTCAATTCAGTTATTAATAAAAGTTTATCTTTCATTTAAACTCTTTTGTCAAAATTCTGATTTCACTTTTATGCAAAATAATGGTTGATTAAGCTCTATTACTGTTTCATAAGCTCATACTACTTTAAGCTACTAAAAGCTCTCTCAAATACTTGAATTCTAAATGGAATTGGATGGCTGCTTATAGAATTCAAGTGGTAATAGTGCTTGAGGGTCAAGCTTTAGGTTTAGAATAGGTATTTGGTAATAAGCTTAAACTATAAGCTTAAGCAGCTTATATAAGCTCTATTAAAAGCAGACACCTCTGTTTAGCTGAGGTGTGAGGTACATTTCTTTCTAAATTTTCAGTTCTACCTTATTTTGAATATCTTAGCTTATTCCTTCATATTAGCTTAAAAGTTGATTATTTTTGTTTAAACCGCTTATTAATGTTTTTTATAGTTATTAGATGCTTATGTGCTAATGTTCAAGTTTAAATCTTAGTTTGCACAATTTTGCTTAAATACACTTGAAAAACCAAAATAGTAGCATTAAGTGTTTAGCTTATTGTTCTGGCTTATTTGATGCTTTAAAGTAGTTCATTAAGTTTGATATAAGTTGTTTAATATCTGGTATTAAGGGTTTGTGTGTTAAAAATTAGGTTTACAAGGTAAAAATATTTTTTTCTTACTTAAAGGGGTGTTTGGTTTAACCTGTTTAATGGGTCAAAATGGGTGAAATTTTGTTTTGGTTTTTAAGTTGAGTCTTTAATTAGTTTAAAAATCGTAGTTAAAATCAACTTGTGTAGTATTTAAGCTGTTAATCTCAAATTCATTTTATTTAGGTTTTGAAGTGTTAAATCCCAAAATTAAGGTTTTAAGAGTTCATTGTTTAAATCTGTCAAGTTGTAGCTTATTTTAGTTGCTTATTTGATTATGCTTTAGTTTATTATGTTATTGTGTTGTTTTTATGTTCATGAATGTGTTAAAAAAGGTTAGAAACAAAGCTTTAACTCCTGCAAGTTTGTTTTGAGTTTTTGCCAAACCTGTCAAAAAGTGGTAAGTGTTCAATTTTTTTTAAGAAATTGCTTTTTCAAATGCTTGTTGTGGTTTATTGAGAATTTC
Source organism: Tanacetum coccineum (assembly GCA_026074375.1). Classification (NCBI taxonomy): domain Eukaryota; kingdom Viridiplantae; phylum Streptophyta; class Magnoliopsida; order Asterales; family Asteraceae; genus Tanacetum; species Tanacetum coccineum. The sequence goes on along the minus strand of BQNB010032534.1, from coordinate 1,319 downwards.
AAAATGCTTTTTTATTGATGATATGTGTTCCTTGAGGTTTAAATTTTATCTGTTTTTAGGTCTCAAGTCTGTAAGGTTCTGATTGGTTGCTTATTTTTAAGCTTAAAAGTAGGGGTTTGTAAAGATTTGAAAATGTCTTCTAAGCATTTTTCTTGGCTTATCTTTGTTTCAAACTCCTATTTGATTTTTGATTATTGTAGCTTATTGTCAGAACTTTTCAGTGGTATAACTCATTAAGCTATAAGGATCCATCTTTGAGCTTATTTCTAAGCTCAAAAGTGCCCCCCTTTGCTTTTTGCCTGATGTTTTGTGCCATTTTGCTTATTTGGCTTATTTGTGCTTATTTGCTTATTTTCCTAGCATATTTAGGGTTAGTATAGCTTATTAGGTTAGTTTAAGTCCATTTTAACTTATTTCCTTTAGAGTATAGCTTATTTGAGCTTATTTGCTATTTAGCTTAAAAATTCTAAGTGTTTTAGCTTTTTAAGTATTCTGCCTTCTTTAGCTTAATTTAGTTGCTTATTTTTGATCATTTATGCTTATTAGGGGTAGTTAGGTATCTGTTATAGCTTATTTGTCATTTTCATTAGCTTATTTGATCATAAAAAGCTTAATAGATAGGCCATTCTAGCCTTTTAGTATATAAGCAAACTGTCACCTTTTTTAGCTTATTCTAGAGCTTATTCGTTGTTTATAAAAAAAGCGTCTTTGTAAAAAGTGCTTATTTTTAAGTGTTCTCAAAAGTTGTAAAAAAATGGCAAAAACAAAAACACTTGGGATAGTGGGAAGCCCCGGGTGAGCAAGACTTGAACCCGGGATCTCTACCACCACCGACCAAGCGTTTTTACCCAACACACTCAACCATTGTGCTACATTAGCTCATCCGTCATTCTTTGCACTTATTATTGTTTTATTATCTTTTTAGCCCATTAAGCTTATAAGCCCGTTTTGATTTTTAACAGCTTATTTTGATAATTTTTTGCCTAGATTATTTTTCTTAGGATTGTCATAGTTTAAGCAATTTTTTAGATTTTTTTTAGATTTTTTATAAAATGTTTAGTATTTTTTTATATTTAATTTTCCTTTAAATTGTTTTTAATTCATAAAAAATTATTAAAAAATCAAAAAATATAATTCTTTTTTAGAAAATTTTCTTTTAACATTTAGAACCTAGGAAAAATAGATTTGCTTTCGTAGGGTTTAAATTGCAAAATTTCGATTTTTAAAGAATGGGATTGAATCCCTTTCACGTTTTTAGTGTTTTCAAGCTCAAATCTTTCTCGTTTTTGGTCTAGTTTTCTTTATTCTAGCTTTTTAGT